>KZ068405.1:14185-50129 GCA_002091845.1 Anopheles cracens | reverse complement strand
TGTTTACCATATTTCTCACAATCACAACCATCAATAACCCACCCCCATCCCACCTGCGCCGGTCCAGCCCGGAACCGCCATCTCGTTTTCGCATGACACCGTCAATAATCATAAATCATAGACGACTGAATCTGATCGATAATCGGTGGGCGGATGGAGCGGTCCCTTCTCGGTTAGGTTCTCGTCGCGCTGGGTGGAGGAGGGGTCAGTTCGAGATTGAGTTCTCATAATGAGGAAGTGTGAACTCATCAGCCGGTTTATTTTTGGACCGAAAGCTACCGTGTCGTTGCTTCGTTTCGCGAAGGCAACGTTACGGAAGTGCTCCTGCTTTCGAAACGGGATGTGGTGAAACGGGGTGGTAGTTGACCAGTGTCCCAGTGTTCGCTTTTGTTACAGATGCGGTTAATAAATAATGAGGCCCATTTAAAACAAGCCACCGAACGAACACCTTACCTTTTGATCTGCGGATGCGCCAACGCCGTTTTTTAACGCAGTCATCGATCTCGGCTGGATATTATGGCGAACACTGCTATTGTGAAAATAATGAAAACAACCAGCGTGTGAAGCGTCGCTCGGGAAACACCTCCTAGTACATCGTGCGCTTGAGTTTTCCTCCTATTTTTGCCATTTTGCGGAAGTGTTTGGTAAATTTTCCATCCGCTGTAGACATCGACGGATGTTCGTTCCGGGTTGTTTTTTTTTCGTTCCACAGCGCCCACTTTGCGTGGGAGGATATGACCATATGATTGCGGTTGAGGGAAGCAAAGAGGCACCACCTTTTCAGCAGGCGACCATTCTCTTCCCCACGTTATACTACGTCGTTCGACAGCTGATACACTTCCCTAACGCAACTTTTATCACACTTTTCCGGGGCCCCAACACTTATCCCCCGTCGCCACCGCTACCAGGTGTCTTCATGGTCCTTTCGCGAGAGAGGTGGGATTAATTCGGTAGCACGATGGGGGCGGGAAAGCTATTTTTCACTCGCACACTCGCCCGCGGTGGCGAAGGTCCTGTGGCTTAGTGGTTGCACACTTTGCTGACGTACGTGAGTCCCGAAAGCAGGCGGGGATTGGGACGCGGGGGCACGCAAAAATATACGAAAATGTCCTTCCTTCGTTTCGCGATTTGCTTTCGGTTTTTGACGTAAACGTTGTGTGTGTTTTGTGTTTTTTTTGTTGGTGTTGCGGGAATCTGTCAAGCACCAAATCAAAACAAACCTTTTCTGGGTATTCAGCGTAAGCCCCCACTCAGCAGAATTTGACAGCTTAGGTCGCTTTCAATTGACAGTCGAACAGACGGTCGAACAGAGGATGTTCGACAGCACCGCCAGAGAGCGTTAACAACGTCTTCTCCCTCTCTTCTTCGCTCATTTTGTTTTGCTTTCGGAGCGTAAATTCACCCAATTTGAAAGTAAACATGGTGAATGATACCGACACATGCACACATCACACTTCAAACACCGCATTCCTCAACTTCCTAATGCTCCTCCATCCACCCCAGGAATTGACCACTTGAAGCGGTTCGCTGTCAGATTGCTAGTTGGGAATTTATGTGTGAAGCCCGCCTGACAGCAGCCAACTGCGGAGGAAAAGTGGTGCAAAGTAATTGAACAAAATCCTACTTTTCTCTTCACTCGAAGAGACCCGCAACACTACCCAAAGCAAGTGCCCAATGTAGGCGCAACCAGTGAACAGTGAAATCAACTGCGTATTATTAGTGCCACCACAGCGAAACCGAATTCCTGGCGACGGGTCTTCTCCGTATAGGGCCATTGTAAACAAAACCCGCCATCAAAACATACACACACACACGCGCGCGCACAGGGTCGGGTGGCCACCAGAAAGCGGTCACGTTTTACTTTCCCGGGGGAGGAGACTTTCCTTCACTTGGGCGTGGAAAGTTTCCCATTTTCCCAATCGCATGGACGAAGCGGACACGCTACTGCAGCCCAGCATGCGCGGGGACATCGACAAAATCGTGTGCACCGTGCCGGAGAAGCGGCAAACGCTGGTGTGCAGCGCCACCTTCTACAACAACCGCGACCGCGAGCTGCTGCGCTACATGAACGCAAAGTTTATCGGCGTCACGCCGAAGCGCGAAGTGCCCCTGCTGTTCGGCATCAAGCAGTTCGTCCGCGAGCTCCCGTCCGAGGCCGACAACGTTAAGGATCTGATGGCGAAGGTAGGCGTGCTGAACGAAATCTTCCAGCAGATCAACTTCTCCCAGTGTGTGGTGTTTGCGAACACGATCGCGAAGGCGGAAACGTACTGCACCTACCTGAAGAAGGCGGGCTGGCCGGCGGAAGTAATCAACAGCGGGATGGAGCAACGCTTCCGCCTCAAAGCGATCGATGATTTCCGCTCGTTTCGGGCGCGTGTGCTTATTGCGACGAATCTGATCGCGCGCGGCATCGACGTGGAAAACGTGAATCTCGTGGTGAATGCGGACGTGCCGAAGGATAACGCCACCTACCTGCACCGGATAGGGCGTGCGGGGCGCTTCGGCACGAAGGGTATCGCCGTGACGCTCGTGTCCGGTGTGAAAGACATGGAACGGTTCCGACGCATCCTGCACGATATCGGTGGAAATGAGATGTTTGTGCACAAGTTGCCCACGGGCCAGCTGGAGGATGTGTGGCAGTTCGAGCGGTATGGCGAGCGGTACGAAAAGCTGTTTGCGTCGCAGATGGTGCAGGAGATCCGCGACAAGGACGCGGATCAGTTGTTCCTCAAGGCGATGAAGATGATTGGTGAGCAGAAGAATGGCGAATCGTCGCGAAGCAATAACAACGAAGACGGGAAGCTGGACGATAGTTTGGAGAAATCAACCTCCGACGAAGAGACGGTCGTTGAGGTGGACGCACCGAACGGAAAACCCACGAACGGGCACGCACCGGAGCTGAATGGAAACGTGTCACCACCGGGCGGTGGCGTTAGGCAGCGTGAAGATCAAGCCTCCCCATCGTCTTCTACCGTCGCCATGGACGGTTTGTCGATGTCGATGGAGAAGTTAAGTCTCGATCGAGGCCTACTGCCGCAGAATGGCGAACGGAAATCGAAACGGCTCGATTCACTCAATGGTAACCAAAAGAAGCTCGATGTTACCTGCCGGAATGGGCAGCCTGGAGCAGATCGGCACGGCCGTCATCACGTCGAACTCGGTGTCGGTGGCCGCCTCACCGCACCTGTTCGCCGTACCGAGCATCCCGACGCCGCCACTACTGCTCGCGAGTGGCGTCATTCCTCCGCCAGTGGCCGTTGCTCCTACGGTTCCACCCTCTGCGGTTCCACAGGCACCGCTATTGCTGGACGAAGAACGCTCGCCCGCTACCTGCCGGAATGGGCAGCCTGGAGCAGATCGGCACGGCCGTCATCACGTCGAACTCGGTGTCGGTGACCGCCTCACCGCACCTGTTCGCCGTACCGAGCATCCCGACGCCGCCACTACTGCTCGCGAGTGGCGTCATTCCACCGCCAGTGGCCGTTGCTCCTACGGTTCCACCCTCTGCGGTTCCACAGGCACCGCTATTGCTGGACGAAGAACGCTCGCCCCGGTCACCCGCGTTTATGGCACGGATGCAGGAAAACCTCATGCCACCGTTCCTTCCGACGGGAGCGGGGATCAACGCGGGTCCCACATCCACCGGTCAACCGATGCGGTCAGGAGCAGGGGATGCACACGCGACCGCCCTCTACCACCGGACATACGCCCTCTGGAGCAATCAGTACTGGAACCAGGTGACGCAGATCAACGACTACGTTCGGTTTGCCACCTATGCCCGCCGTAATGCGTACCGGAGCCCGTAGGCCAACCATACCAACCATCCCCTATTACCCTCCCAGTGCTTAAACCCATGCAAAAACAAACACATTCTTAGATACTAAGAACGAGGGAGAACCGGAAGAAGAGCAAAAGAAGAATATGAAGCATACATCCACGTGAGACGACGAGGTAGAGACATCGGGCAAATGAAAAGGCAAATTAAATTTGTGATCTGAATGTTGAAGCGCAGAAAGCTTAATCGCGTTATATAAACACACGCAAGTAAATACACTAATACTTATATATATAGATATACAGCACACTTTGCCCCTTCTCTCTCGCTCTCTCTCGAGTGCTCGCGCATAATATATTTTAGAGTTAAAAAATTATAAAGCAAGATTAATATTAGGGCGATAGGAAGGAAGGGTAAAACAATGGGATGTTCTAATATCGCTAATATCATTACTAACATTAAAGCAAGATGCGTCGCCTACTTACTGATTTAATCTTTCTCCTCCTTCTCCTGCCGCGAACTGATTAAAAATGATCGGAGGAATCGTCGAGAAACGCTTAGCCTTTCTGTTCAAACAGAGAATTACAGAATTCTCTCATTTGAAGCGTTTCCGTTTCCTGTTTTACTATTCAGACACACCGTTGAAGCAGAAGAGAAGGAGGGGGAGGCCGACATTTGTTTTAAAGATGATCGCACCTGTTCGCCGTACCGAGCATCCCGACGCCGCCACTACTGCTCGCGAGTGGCGTCATTCCACCGCCAGTGGCCGTTGCTCCTACGGTTCCACCCTCTGCGGTTCCACAGGCACCGCTATTGCTGGACGAAGAACGCTCGCCCCGGTCACCCGCGTTTATGGCACGGATGCAGGAAAACCTCATGCCACCGTTCCTTCCGACGGGAGCGGGGATCAACGCGGGTCCCACATCCACCGGTCAACCGATGCGGTCAGGAGCAGGGGATGCACACGCGACCGCCCTCTACCACCGGACATACGCCCTCTGGAGCAATCAGTACTGGAACCAGGTGACGCAGATCAACGACTACGTTCGGTTTGCCACCTATGCCCGCCGTAATGCGTACCGGAGCCCGTAGGCCAACCATACCAACCATCCCCTATTACCCTCCCAGTGCTTAAACCCATGCAAAAACAAACACATTCTTAGATACTAAGAACGAGGGAGAACCGGAAGAAGAGCAAAAGAAGAATATGAAGCATAC
The DNA here is from genome assembly GCA_002091845.1 of Anopheles cracens. NCBI lineage: Eukaryota > Metazoa > Arthropoda > Insecta > Diptera > Culicidae > Anopheles > Anopheles cracens. The sequence continues at coordinate 45,133 of KZ068405.1, read as the reverse complement.
ACCCACGTGAGACGACGAGGTAGAGACATCGGGCAAATGAAAAGGCAAATTAAATTTGTGATCTGAATGTTGAAGCGCAGAAAGCTTAATCGCGTTATATAAACACACGCAAGTAAATACACTAATACTTATATATATATCCGTTTCCTGTTTTACTATTCAGACACACCGTTGAAGCAGAAGAGAAGGAGGGGGAGGCCGACATTTGTTTTAAAGATGATAAAAATGTCCTCTTTAATGTAATAACTTTCCTGTTTTAATATATAAACTCGGTGTGACAGCGGGAGAGTTTAACCAACCAGGTGTATCGAGTATCTTACCCCCTCGCTGCAAGTGCTGAAACAAATAAAACCAATGTATCACTAGTTCCAACGCAAACAAAATCTCAACAACTTGTCTTTCGAATGTACCGATTCTTGTTTTGTGACGGGAAAGGCGACCAAGATGTTGATTCTGAGTTAAAATGTGTATATATTTGTGGTCCTAGAGTATGCTAGCTGGCACCAGCGTCAGCTGCCTACGGGGTTCCGAAATGCTTATGACAACATACGAGTACACCTGGTACAGTGTAATACGCGCACTATAATAATGCGTCTGACGGGTAACTGGTTGGAATACAAACTCTTTCAGGTTCTACGTAGATGCGAGAGGCCGGGCAAGTCCGTCCAGCAAAAAAAAACCCGGTCTACCCCCGCTCGTCTAGTTAGAAATGAAGTTGTTCCGGGCCAGGGCCTGCTTTACCGGATCCGACAGCGACATCCGCTCGAACAGCAGGTTCCGATCCACCATCACGTCGGTGGTGCGCACCTTCTCATCGTTCAGGCTGTGTCCAGCCATGTTTGTTTCTTTCCACGCCACGCGTCCCTCCGTTCGGATGCGATTGGGAAAATGGGAAACTTTCCACGCCCAAGTGAAGGAAAGTCTCCTCCCCCGGGAAAGTAAAACGTGACCGCTTTTGCGAGGCTTTCGTGATATGATACATAATGGTACCTTTAGAGTGTAGAACGAGTGAATTGTTGTACATATAAACGAAAAAAACATCGGCTGAAGTATAAAGTTCTTCACCCAAGAGCACCTCCCCCTCTTTTTCCTGGCCGGAACGCTGGAAGCGTCTGTCGAACGATCGCGGGATCGCATATCCCGCAACGCTTAGAAGGAAAACGGAATGAACCCGTTGTTTTGTATATTCACTAGAAGAAAACACACACTTGCTGTGCCGCTTTCTCTACATTTTGTATCTCGCAAATGCACAACCATCAAACGCTCAACGCTCTAAGTAAAATAACCAACAGCGAAGCGAACGGACACCACAGGGAAAACGCGAAAAAGGTGCGATGGGGGTAGGATTCGCAGCACATTAGGGCGAGGAGACAGCAAAAAAGGTTGTAAAATCAAAGGAAATCAATCCAAATATCAATTCCCCGTAGCCTATAAGCGTGTACTGCTCCTCAAACGGAGGATGGAGTAGGGTATGTCGGGAAAAGAAACGTTAAAAACCACTCCCTGCCATCGTGTTTCGTTCGGCTGTCCCGTATATGAAATAGTTTAAACCAGATGATGAAAGTGTAGAAGTGTAGTGCTCCTTTCCATTTGCGATTTAAATGCCTCCGTGCTTGCAGGCAGTCTGCTAGCCTGCTTCAATATGCACGTTAGCACGTATTATTTTGCACACATCGCAATTAATAATGCATTTTTTATTGCTCAGACTGCATACTTTTTGGCGAGAATATACCTATTCAGCCAGAAAGTGTGCAAACTGCACGATGAATCGCTTTATTTTTTTACGATTTACCCTTCGGTTTCGTTTCGACCGCTTGAACAAAGCCTATTTACATGACAAACCGTGCACAATGCGTTCATTGTCTAGTATACATATATCTAGTGGAGTAGCGTGTACACACCATATTCACCAAAATACCAACCAATACTTAGAGAGCTTACATACTGGTTATCCAGTGTTGATAGTAGGGATTCTTTCGCGTGAGTTACGAACCAATTTGCTTCGCTTTGAGGGAAGATGGAAGCGCACAAAATGCAAACGCGTTCTGTTTGCAAACCTCTGTTTTCCGGTACAACCCGGAATTGCTTTCTTAAACTGTTTTCTGTAAGTGCTCCACATGTACCTTATCATAATAGTTTCATAATGAAATTCGGTTATTTATTGCTATGAAGTAGGCTTTAGGTAGGTATGAGGACCGCGATGGCTCAAGTCTCATCGAGTGATCGTTACTTAACGGAAATGGTCAGGTTAAGCCAACTTAACGGGATCATGGAATGCCGCTCCTCCCTGAATCGGGGCCAGATATAGGTTTTCTACTGCAAAGACGTCTACTGGACTGTAGTGTAGCAGCACATCACGGCCACAACTAACCACAGACTATGTTTTACTTTACGCGGTTCCGATTCCTGTTGAGACGTTATGTTAGATTGAATAATTTTATGTAGTTTTAAACTCAAACTCTTATAAGACTGCATCCACGTGCGGGGACGGATGGTTTGGTGTGTAATTTTTTACGGGTTTTGCCATGAGTGCAACGTAACGTGTAGTTCAATGGTTCATGCAAATGCTTGTGCGGTTTCGCCCTGTTTACACTGTTCGATACGACACATTGCATTACTATAAACTGTTGTGTCGCACTACTATCTCGAATTATATCCACGTCCGCTCATATTGTTCTCTATGATATGGTAATTATTATTGACATTATCGTAGTGTTTTTATTGTATTTTTGTATTTGTTGTTAAACCAGAACGAGAGGCCTTTGCCGCTTGGGGCAAGTACTGGACACTATTGGATATATAGAGAGAGATCACACACACAGACACACAGACAGCAAGGCAGGCGCGATGGTCGATAATTTATTTCCACACTCCACACCAGGACCGGCGGCACGGGTTTTTGTACGTTTTCACGCCACTATCAATGGCGCCACCACCGTTGGGAGACGCGAAATTGTCGACAACGCAAACCCCTTGCCGGAGGAGTTGTCCCCAGTGTAATTCGCAACCTACTCATCATGACCAATCGCGGTTTCTTCGCCTCCCGATCATATCATCCGATCGCGTGCGCGTACCCGCTGTCACCGGCGACTCTAGGTGGAAACCGAACCGAAAACAAACCCTCGAATCGAACGGAAATAACTCACGCGCGGAAAATTATGATCGTCCCTGCCATGTGATTCGTCTTAAATCATCACCAACCGCCCCCAGTCGGGCCGGGAGACTACTCAACATAAAAGACACATAAAAATTCAAATCTGACGACGAGCCCGTCCGTTGCGCGGACGTCGTACGTCGCGATGTTATGGAGGCGGTTTAGGCGCGACAGTTTGGGGCTTTCGTGTCTGGTGCTTGGTGGGAAACGAAAAATATATTACAATCTACGAAATGCATACAAATGCATACACCAATGTATAAGAAATGTTGACAGAAATACATCTCTGCCCTGAACTAAATATCTTTAAACATGACTTCCGCACGACCAGACTGAACCATATGTCCCAACCGGCAACGTCCGTAGGATCAACCTTGGAGCAAAGCTAATCAACAGTGAAGCCAGTCACTTGGGCGAATGCAAATGTGCACCGTCGCTTTTCAGCGCAAAAGGCCCACTCTCTACGCACGGTACCCCCTGGCTCTGGCTCTGGAACCAACCTGGTTGCAAACGCGTAATCACCATTTCTATGCAAAACATGAGTGCAGTCGATTGCACCAATCGTACCCACACACACACAGACACACAGACAGCAAGGCAGGCGCGATGGTCGATAATTTATTTCCACACTCCACACCAGGACCGGCGGCACTTTTTTTTTCTGCTAGTTTTAAGTTCGACAGAGGGTGTGTAGAGTGATGTGCATCGCGTCTTGAACCGAGTGATCCAATATAAACGCGTAATTGTTACAGTAAAATTTCTATGCGAACAAACCGTCCTGTTTTCGTGCCCTTCGCTAACTACCGTAAAACGCAAGGGCTTTGATATAGATTGAACCGATCACTGCAGGCATACGGCTCGTGAGAGGAGCTAGAGAGACTTTATACACCGCATGGTGCAGCGTTTGTGTTGATTTTGGTCGCTTTTGTACGGAAAATCTTGATTTTGCGATAATCCAAGGGTTGTAATCCAAATCCTCCTACCCAATCGGTGTAAGGTGGTAAATTATAAACATTCGTTCCAATACTGTTAAATGAATTGTTCACACGAGAAATCAAACATCTGGTAATACACTATTTTTCCTCTCCCAACCCAACATTCACCGTTTCACGCTCGTTATGTTACGATTTGTCCGCGTGTGTACCCTTCCGCACACATCACAACGTCCAGAGTCAAAGTTTTACCTATCTTCATTGTTATTGTCGAGAGTGTTATTTACTTGTTGCTTCTCTTCGCCACCTTAACCAGTTGCAGTTTCAGTTACAAAACGTTCTAACAGCCGCTTCCGCTACACTACTCAGGTTGTGAAGATATTATATTGTTGGTTTACTAGTTTAGTTCTATCATTATATGCATTTATGGTTCGCGCTTGCTTGTTCGCAATGAAACACACTCAGCTTCCGTTACTACAGTTCTACGCCACTACGTGCCCGTAATATTATGCTAGCTATCTTTGTTACACGGTTCGTCCGCATGGGTGTGGATGTGGTTCGCAGTTAAACTGGAAATTCCCTTTCCTTACAGCCGCATTGCCAGGAATGGATCGGAGTAGTCGCCTCCGCTGCAGCGAATAACGCGATAACTGAGTGTACCTCGAGTTCTTAACCAAAAAACCGCGATACTTACACACCAAACCATCCGTCCCCGCACGTGGATGCAGTCTTATAAGAGTTTGAGTTTAAAACTACATAAAATTATTCAATCTAACATAACGTCTCAACAGGAATCGGAACCGCGTAAAGTAAAACATAGTCTGTGGTTAGCTGTGGCCGTGATGTGCTGCTACACTACAGTCCAGTAGACGTCTTTGCAGTAGAAAACCTATATCTGGCCCCGATTCAGGGAGGAGCGGCATTCCATGATCCCGTTAAGTTGGCTTAACCTGACCATTTCCGTTAAGTAACGATCACTCGATGAGACTTGAGCCATCGCGGTCCTCATACCTACCTAAAGCCTACTTCATAGCAATAAATAACCGAATTTCATTATGAAACTATTATGATAAGGTACATGTGGAGCACTTACAGAAAACAGTTTAAGAAAGCAATTCCGGGCTGTACCGGAAAACAGAGGTTTGCAAACAGAACGCGTTTGCATTTTGTGCGCTTCCATCTTCCCTCAAAGCGAAGCAAATTGGTTCGTAACTCACGCGAAAGAATCCCTACTATCAACACTGGGTCACCAGTATGTAAGCTCTCTAAGTATTGGTTGGTATTTTGGTGAATATGGTGTGTACACGCTACTCCACTAGATATATGTATACTAGACAATGAACGCATTGTGCACGGTTTGTCATGTAAATAGGCTTTGTTCAAGCGGTCGAAACGAAACCGAAGGGTAAATCGTAAAAAAATAAAGCGATTCATCGTGCAGTTTGCACACTTTCTGGCTGAATAGGTATATTCTCGCCAAAAAGTATGCAGTCTGAGCAATAAAAAATGCATTATTAATTGCGATGTGTGCAAAATAATACGTGCTAACGTGCATATTGAAGCAGGCTAGCAGACTGCCTGCAAGCACGGAGGCATTTAAATCGCAAATGGAAAGGAGCACTACACTTCTACACTTTCATCAACTGGTTTAAACTATTTCATATACGGGACAGCCGAACGAAACACGATGGCAGGGAGTGGTTTTTAACGTTTCTTTTCCCGACATACCCTACTCCATCCTCCGTTTGAGGAGCAGTACACGCTTATAGGCTACGGGGAATTGATATTTGGATTGATTTCCTTTGATTTTACAACCTTTTTTGCTGTCTCCTCGCCCTAATGTGCTGCGAATCCTACCCCCATCGCACCTTTTTCGCGTTTTCCCTGTGGTGTCCGTTCGCTTCGCTGTTGGTTATTTTACTTAGAGCGTTGAGCGTTTGATGGTTGTGCATTTGCGAGATACAAAATGTAGAGAAAGCGGCACAGCAAGTGTGTGTTTTCTTCTAGTGAATATACAAAACAACGGGTTCATTCCGTTTTCCTTCTAAGCGTTGCGGGATATGCGATCCCGCGATCGTTCGACAGACGCTTCCAGCGTTCCGGCCAGGAAAAAGAGGGGGAGGTGCTCTTGGGTGAAGAACTTTATACTTCAGCCGATGTTTTTTTCGTTTATATGTACAACAATTCACTCGTTCTACACTCTAAAGGTACCATTATGTATCATATCACGAAAGCCTCGCAGAATCTTACCATTACCGTCTCCGATTTCAGGAGCTGTGTCATTTTAAAACGTTCTCATCTCACCGCCGCACACCACACTCTTCGTTCTGCGTGCCGCGTTTCGCCACACATGGCCGAACAGGGATGATAGAGTGAAAAGTTGGACCGGCAATATTCAATATCGGCCTCCATCCGTAGGGTGAGTGAGGTGGAGTGAGATAATTTTTCGTCTGGTGTGTAAGGCATTTAAAATGGAAGTGGAGAAGATTGCAGGTATATACCACGGGACCAGTACAACACGGCCCCGTCTCTAGTTGTGCGGAGCACGCTTGCCGACCATGTAGTTTTTCCATCGTTCCGCCGTTTGCGATATCAGCGGATCGGGATCGATCGTCGCGAGCAGGAGCAACTGATTGACGTGCGTCGCATGATAGTCCCAGCGGGCTAGATTCGGTGCAATACCTGGGAGAAACATTAAACAAACAGTATAGGAAAAGAAGAGTAAGCATCAGAATCACTTTCGCAGCACGAAACAATGAATTCTTTCCTACCGAGCGTAAAGTGGCGCAGGTCGTAACTCGTCCCCGACCCGGTATCGTACAGCAGCAGCATCTTCTTCAGGCTCGACATACCCTGCTCGAACAGTACGGCCGCCTCGTTCGACTGGTTGGCCGGTGCGGTCGAGTTCAGATCGTACAGCCCGAGCAGCGAGTAGATGAACCCGTTCAGCACGAACGAATGGGGCGTCGTCGGGTACTCCTCGTACCAGGCGTACTTCCCGAGAAACGTCGCCAGCACCCCACCCTGGTAGGACGGTATGCGGAACAGCTTCAACCCGTCCAGTGCCGCCCGCAGGTATCGCTTGTCGCCCCTCGAATGGTAGTACGCCCGTGCCAGCAGCGAAATTGCGTGGCCCTGTGCCATCGCCGAATACCACCCGCGGCCCAGCTCCCCGAACCCCGAGCCCAACTTGCGCCGCACCGGGATGGGCCACCCGCCCGTGCTGGGATCCTGATGCCGGATTAACCATTCCGCTGCATCGTAGAAATGGCTGATATGTTCGCTCGTCGACAGGGTTAGATTGTCGATGCTGCCGTTGCCGAGCAGCGATATCTCGACCACCTTCAGCTCGGTGCGTCGCATTTTGCGCCGCTTGTCCGTGCTCGCGTACTGCGGCAGGCCTTTCTGCAGATCGACAAACAGATCGCGCGTCAAGTGCTTCCACGCCCCGGTACTGTTCAACCCGATGCCGTAGTAGATGTTCTCGTCCTGCACGCCAATCAGCAGATCCGCCAGTATGTAGTACACGTGGTACAGTTTCTGCGTCTCGCGGTTCTGCAACGTCACACAAATTGTCGAGTTTGGCTTCAGCAGTACATCCACGCTCAGCACCAGATCCAGCACGTGATCCATCGGAAGCACCACGGCCGTATCGAACGATTTCCCGGTGGAAAAGCTTAGCACCGCTCCTCACCAGATCCAGCACGTGATCCATCGGAAGCACCACGGCCGTATCGAACGATTTCCCGGTGGAAAAGCTTAGCACCGCTCCAGCCGGCGCTGTCGCTGTTGTCCCGCGCACGATCGTGCGATTCATCGAACTACCCTTCGGCACAACCCAGGTGGCCGTCTCCCGGTCACCGTCCTCCACCGTCTTCCGGCGCGGTTCCGGCTCAGTCAAATTCTTGCTGTAGTGCGACAATCCGAACTGCGCGATCTGGGTGGCGTAGAAGTAGCCCTGGCTTTCCCACTGCGTCGAAATCGGCACACCGTCAATGGCACTGATACACTTGACGCGATCGCGCATCTCCACGTTGTAGTTTTCGAAGTACATAAAGATGCCGCGGGGATCGTACGCGCCCTTCGGGTAGTTTACCTTCCCGTAGCTGTGCGTCCAATCGAACCGCCGGCTGCCGTCCACCACGTTGAGCGACCCGTACACGTCGAAGTACTTCTGGAGGAAGGAAAACGGCAGATAGACCTCCTCTCCCTCCTTCCGACAGCCGATCGCGTACTCCTGGTTGATGATGCAGTCGATCTCCTCCGTCTGCTCGAACGGATTGTCTGGAATAGGGAAGGCAAAACTCGGAATGTGACGAATTTAACGCCATCCACCACATTCTTACCACCGTCACCATGGTGCTGGGGCCACTTCGGGACGAGCCCGTGACCGACGCCACAGTTCGCCCACAGGGCAAACGTTATCAGCGCAACCGTCACGCAGAGACTTATCAGCAAGAACTTCAAATTCAGCCGCATAATTACAAGGAAAAATCTTGTCTGGAAGCAAGAGAGAAAGCGCGTTATTTGCCATGTCGAAGGGTAATTTGTAAGCCGGCACCGTGAGCACGCATGAGTGTTGATTGATTGAGCTGGTACTGTTTACCATATTTCTCACAATCACAACCATCAATAACCCACCCCCATCCCACCTGCGCCGGTCCAGCCCGGAACCGCCATCTCGTTTTCGCATGACACCGTCAATAATCATAAATCATAGACGACTGAATCTGATCGATAATCGGTGGGCGGATGGAGCGGTCCCTTCTCGGTTAGGTTCTCGTCGCGCTGGGTGGAGGAGGGGTCAGTTCGAGATTGAGTTCTCATAATGAGGAAGTGTGAACTCATCAGCCGGTTTATTTTTGGACCGAAAGCTACCGTGTCGTTGCTTCGTTTCGCGAAGGCAACGTTACGGAAGTGCTTCTGCTTTCGAAACGGGGTGGTAGTTGACCAGTGTCCCAGTGTTCGCTTTTGTTACAGATGTGGTTAATAAATGATGAGGCCCATTTAAAACAAGCCACCGAACGAACACCTTACCTTTTGATCTGCGGATGCGCCAACGCCGTTTTTTAACGCAGTCATCGATCTCGGCTGGATATTATGGCGAACACTGCTATTGTGAAAATAATGAAAACAACCAGCGTGTGAAGCGTCGCTCGGGAAACACCTCCTAGTACATCGTGCGCTTGAGTTTTCCTCCTATTTTTGCCATTTTGCTGAAGTGTTTGGTAAATTTTCCATCCGCTGTAGACATCGACGGATGTTCGTTCCGGGTTGTTTTTTTTTTTCGTTCCACAGCGCCCACTTTGCGTGGGAGGATATGACCATATGATTGCGGTTAAGGGAAGCAAAGAGGCACCACCTTTGCAGCAGGCGACGATTCTCTTCCCCACTTTAAACTACGTCGTTCGACAGCTGATACACTTCCCTAACGCAACTTTTATCACACTTTTCCGGGGCCCCAACACTTATCCCCCGTCGCCACCGCTACCAGGTGTCGTCATGGTCCTTTCGCGAGAAAGGTGGGATTAATTCGGTAGCAGGATGGGGGCTGGAAAGCTATTTTTCACTCGCACACTCGCCCGCGGTGCCGAAGGTCCTGTGGCTTGGTGGTTGCACACTTTACTGGCGTACGTGAGTCCCGGAAGCAGGCGGGGATTGGGACGCGGGGGCACGCAAAAATATACGAAAATGTCCTTCCTTCGTTTCGCGATTTGCTTTCGGTTTTTGACGTAAACGTTGTGTGTGTTTTGTGTTTTTTTTTGTTGGTGTTGCGGAAATCTGTCAAGCACCAAATCAAAACAAACCTTTTCTGGGTATTCAGCGCAAGCCCCCACTCAGCAGAATTTGACAGCTTAGGTCGCTTTCAATTGACAGTCGAACAGAAGGTCGAACAGAGGATGCTCGACAGCACCGCCAGAGAGCGTTAACAACGTGTTCTCCCTCTCTTCTTCGCTCATTTTGTTTTGCTTTCGGAGCGTAAATTCACCCAATTTGAAAGTAAACATGGTGAATGATTTGCACCCGTCACCGATACAGGCACGCGCCATTCCACTAGCCCGGTGTGATTTCGGTAAGGCAGTAATCGAAAATCGATGCTTTTGCTCACCATGTTTTCTCTAACCGTCCGCCCTTTATCCGTCACACAGATCTGCTGGTGCAAGCGAAATCCGGCACCGGGAAAACGCTCGTCTTCGCAATCACGATCGTCGAACGGCACGATCCGGAGGTGGCCTTCCCGCAGTCGCTTACGATTGTGCCGACGCGCGAAATTGCTGTTCAGGTGGTCTTCTTCGCTCATTTTGTTTTGCTTTCGGAGCGTAAATTCACCCAATTTGAAAGTAAACATGGTGAATGATACCGACACATACACACATCACACTTCAAACACCGCATTCCTCAACTTCCTATTGCTCCTCCATCCACCCCAGAAATTGACCACTTGAAGCGGTTCGCTGTCAGATTGTTAGTTGGGAATTTATGTGTGAAGCCCGCCTGACAGCAACCAACTGCGGAGGAAAAGTGGTGCAAAGTAATTGAACAAAATCCTACTTTTCTCTTCACTCGAAGAGACTCGCAACACTACCCAAAGCAAGTGCCCAATGTAGGCGCAACCAGTGAACAGTGAAATCAACTGCGTATTATTAGTGCCACCACAGCGAAGGCAAATGAAAAGGCAAATTAAATTTGTGATCTGAATGTTGAAGCGCAGAAAGCTTAATCGCGTTATATAAACACACGCAAGTAAATACACTAATACTTATATATATATATAGATATACAGCACACTTTGCCCCTTCTCTCTCGCTCTCTCTCGAGTGCTCGCGCATAATATATTTTAGAGTTAAAAAATTATAAAGCAAGATTAATATTAGGGCGATAGGAAGGAAGGGTAAAACAATGGGATGTTCTAATATCGCTAATATCATTACTAACATTAAAGCAAGATGCGTCGCCTACTTACTGATTTAATCTTTCTCCTCCTTCTCCTGCCGCGAACTGATTAAAAATGATCGGAGGAATCGTCGAGAAACGCTTAGCCTTTCTGTTCAAACAGAGAATTACAGAATTCTCTCATTTGAAGCGTTTCCGTTTCCTGTTTTACTATTCAGACACACCGTTGAAGCAGAAGAGAAGGAGGGGGAGGCCGACATTTGTTTTAAAGATGATCGAGGCCTACTGCCGCAGAATGGCGAACGGAAATCGAAACGGCTCGATTCACTCAATGGTAACCAAAAGAAGCTCGATAGCAACGATGAGCAAAACAACGAAGATGGCGGTGACGATGGTGATGAAAACGACGATGACGCTCCGAAGCCTGGTCCATCGAAAAATGGCGCTGCCGGTGTGGTAAGAATACGGGGCAGCGTCTCCACGCCGGTGCCGGATGTGGATGGAACGCTCCTGCTGCTGAACGGTGGCACCATCACTACCATCGTCACCCGGAACGGGGCGGGTGATGAATCGGACCTCGAAAGTAGCTCGTCGCTCAGCACGAACGTGACGGAGAAGGTGGAGGTGGGTTCCGATTTCAATGCGCCCATGTCCCGGCTCAACCAGATCCCGGATCCACGCTTCCGCCAGATCGGTTCGGTCGACTGTTCCGACATCGAGCACAGTTCCGACAGTGAAGCGAACGGGGGCAACGAATGTCCGCCGTTCGAGGCGAACAACGACGCCCTGTTTGCGAAGATTATGGAGCAGAAGGAGCTCGGTGTGGAGCAGCAGGAGCATCAGGTGCAGCTGCATTCGATCGATGGTTGTAGTCTCGAGGTGCACGACGACACGATCAGCGACCGGGGGGGATTGACGCGGAAGAGCACCGTGCCGGATGTTGTGCCGTGCGGTATCTCGCTTGACCCCTCGCGTCTCCACGGTGGAGCGTTGGCTGAGGAGGTGGGTGAGAATGGCGAGGAGGAGGAGGAGATCGAACTCAACTCGAACACGTGCGGCTCGAACCGGGGTTCACTGTTCGAGGAAGAGGACGTCGAGGATGTGATACAGGCGAACCTACCGAACCGCATTCGGTTCCAGCAGCAAGATTCCCTCGAGGTGAACTCGAACACGGTCGGTTCGAACGTTGGCTCCACGCCCGAACCACCGGAGATGCTCGACCAGCAGTCACTCCCGATCATCAACCCGATCGAGGCGGATCCGATCGGTGTCCCGATCGGGGCGGAATGTGCTCCGCACGACGTCGACGACATGATGGACGACGCGAGTTCCTACTCGTCGTACGACAGTGACGCCTCGAATTCATCCTTCTTCGACGACGTCGACCGGGTTTCGGTTGCGTCGGCCAAATCGACACCCAAAGAGAACGAGGCGTTGGTCGCGGCGTCCTCCGAGGTGGCACCGCCCCCGCTGGGAGGGCGCACGTACATTGAAATGCTTCTCTCTATACACTACATGGTTACACCAAATCGTACGAACGTTGTTTTTTATCGTTAAAGTTTGACTAGAATTCCGTGCGATTGCACGATATAAACATGTGATTCCAAAAAACCCGGCTGAATAGTAGCGTTCTTGCCTGATTAAATTGACGTTATTTCTAGTACACCTATCTAGCTAGCTAGTAAATAGGCTTGTCGCGCATTTGGCTGCAAAATTTAAGGTAAAATTACAAACTGTTATGTGAAAATTGGAATTAATTTTGGCATAATTTTGATTCATTCCTTTGTAAATGCTAATTTTTCTCGAACGTTTAAGTGGTAATCTAAAGAAACGAGTATACAAATGGTTACAATCATCGCTTCGAGCCCGAATCATTCAGAGTTCAAACGGTGTGAAGAAAATCTAACTCTGCACACAGAAAACAGCAAAGTGTTCGCTCCAGCGTTCGCTGTGAAACATTAAAACATGTGTGGCGTCGTGCTCTTCGTATCAGAGTGTTTCGTTTCATAGGCTTATTGTCCACGAGGGTAGAAAAGGAATACGTTCGTGTGCGTTACGTCACCCTCAACACGGTTTTCTCTGCAATTACTCCACTCGTTTGGCGAAGGCTCATAGCAGCTTGCGGCTCTCTTCGTCATCGACCAGTTCCTTTCGCAGCGTTTTACAGTCTTCGATGATAAAACTACAACAAAGGGGTAGGTATTAGCCGCTGATAATCTGCATGGGAACATAAAATTACCTATAGAATAGTATTGTAAGTGGTGCCGTTACCAGATGCCATATCGAATGGGCATCGAGCGTCCACAGGATCGGTGGGAAGTCGTTAATTTCCAGCAGTAAGGACGATGTCGCCAGCACGATAAAGATAAAGCACTTCCAAACGTAGCGCCGCTTCCTGCGCTGCAGAAAGCACCACAATATCCATCCCAGAGCGCCACTCATTCCTGCACAAACACACAAAACGAATCAGATCCACTCCGGATAGGTAGGAAACCATTGCAACAGCCATCGAGCGCACTTACCGGTCACAATATTCGCTTTCATGTTGTACGAATAGTCGAACCGTCCGATGCTGAGATACGAAAAGTGGTTGATAAAGAACAGCACACACAGGAGACTGAACGTGCCCCGCACGACAACGGACATCCGGTGTATCATGCGCAGCACCATGCAGTGGAACGAGGCGAGCACCATCGAGTACGCGAACGTGTAGTCCAGCAGCTCGGTTACGGGGAAGTCGCGCGTGTGGAAAATCGCCGACCAAACCCACGCGTTCAGACAGATGTAGGAGAACGCCCGCCACGTCCCGTACATGGGGCTATCGGTGCGAACCTCACGTGGTTCTACGTAGATGCGAGAGGCCGGGCAAGTCCGTCCAGCAAAAAAAAACCCGGTCTACCCCCGCTCGTCTAGTTAGAAACGCACGTACATTGAAATGCTTCTCTCTATACACTACATGGTTACACCAAATCGTACGAACGTTGTTTTTTATCGTTAAAGTTTCAGCATTTTGTAGTGCGTGATGAAGTTCGCCACCGAGAACAGTACCGAGGCCGGTTCCTGCATTCCGAGCAAGCGTACAAAAGGCCACTGGAAAGACACAGGACGGATGTTTCGTTAAACTTAGGCCGAAAGGAATGAGTCGAAGAGTCGTTACTTTGCCGTAAAACTGTGGTGTCGTCCAATTGCGGTTGTGGAATGCGGTGGTCGTTTTCCACATGCAGTCGTAACCGCACTCGTCGTAGCACGTCCAGAGCAGCAGCTTATTGATTGGATCATGCTTCCACTGCAGGTCTCGTTTGTACGCTACGCCAGCTGAAATGGTAGGAAAACCGTGTCACACAACGATACCACTACCAGCGTGCAGCAATACCCACACTGCGTACAATTGTCCAGCGTGCAGAACTTGAGGCAGTTCTGGAAAAACTGGCTGCGGTCGCCACCGGAGGCCAGGATAAGCCGGAAGAAATAGATCAGCAGCAAAATTAACACAAGCGCAACGACCCGGTACCGTATCATCTCTGCAGTTCAGCAAGCTAGCGCAGCAGCAGCCTGGCAGCGAGAAAAGCGATATCGAAACGTAACAAAACTGCACTGGAACACAAACGAGGATAATCACAGGATCATATTCTAGGCAAATGATTACGCAGCCTGATACGGAGCCAAGAAGCCACACACAAGCAGTTCCAACTTTTGTTTTCGCGTGCTTTTTTCGTACGCAAGTCCGCGATGCGCGAGCGTTGAAGGAAACGGAATCAAAACAAACACGCATAGTGGTTCGGTAGGTCTGGCATTATGTTGAATTGTGTTTTATGTTCATGTCGCGTTTGCTTTTACGTGGTACTGTTGAATAGCTTGAAGAGTTTGAAACAATTTTCGAGATCCTAGAAAATCGCAAAACTTTATTAAATGTATGCAAAATAAATTCTTTTTACCGGCCATTTGATTGTAAACAGTGCTATAGAAACACGTGAGGAACCACTGTAGCACCATAGTTTGACAGCGACAATCCGCTTAATGAGGCTGTGCTCTGGTAGCCATAATATTGCATAATAATACTTTTATTTTGCGAAATGCTATACTTCGGCTTATGGGAAAGAGACGAAAAGGGAAGTAGGAGACGCAGGGGATGCAGAGGATGCAGGGGGAACGAACTAGAGGAGAAATTGCTATACTTCGACCCTTGGGCAAGAGGCGTAGGGGACGTAGGGGAAACTTTCGCATATCATTTATTCATAACCGATCGTTTGAACGAAATTTCGGAATTCGAACAACAAACAAAACATCGTTTGACAGATGTCAGGTTCAATTGGCAGGTGTCAGGTCAATTTTTTTAACTTTTCTTTTAACGTCAAAACGGGGTTTTTCCCTGGCCTCTACCCAACTGGCAAAATTCGTTGAAACTTGCATGAAAATACCATACATCTTGTGTGGCTTGTTATTGGCTTGTTATCGGTTTGTTAACAGTCAAATAACAAACCAGGTTGTCATCCGTCCAGATTTCCCAGATTCCCACGTTGTATGGGTTGTAAAATCATCATACGTTTGGTATTTTCGCATATATTTTACACAAAGAAACATCAATTCACGATAGTTGAACACTTTAACACTGATTTAACAAGAAATTAAAGGAGAATAGGAGACAAATAGGAACTTGAGCGTACAAGCACAAAAGTTGTGTGAAAAGAGGGTACAGGCACTAGTTTTACCATAGGTCAGAGTGAGTTGGCATACATTTCGTAACGAACATTGTCGGGTGGGTATACTGACGTTGGAGTTAACAAAGAGAGATAAACATCGTCGAATTGGAAGACAAGTGCGTGTGCTGATTTTAATTCAATTTTATCAATTTTCTGCCCGTGAATAAGAGAGATAAACATCGTCGAATTGGAAGACAAGTGCGTGTGCTGATTTTAATTCAATTTTATCAATTTTCTGCCCGTGAAGCGCTCCGTGCCCCCCGTGTGCGCGCACGGTATTTCGCCAATTCCTACGTACGAAGTGTGTGCGTGTGTTTTGCTGTGCAGTGCCGTGAATAACCACCCCAAGTACGCAGTGTGAAACTCTCTAGTCACAACAGTAGTGGTCCGTGTCGCCGTGAACGTGTGTGTGAGGAAGCGACATAGGAAAAAAGGAAGAAGGTGCCCGTTCGTCGTCACCGTGTGATAACAGATTTCGTTAAATCCACGTAATTCCGCATCTAGAATCCGAAGTACGTTCTCCTTCGCAAGCATCCGCCGCAGCAGCTCAACACTACGCAAAAATGTCGTACGCTTACTTGTTCAAATACATCATCATAGGAGACACAGGTAAATTGCAACAACCGACACACAGCCAAGGTTGTGCTCCGCTGATGAGCAACTTTTTCTACGTCTTGCGACAAAACATACGGCAGCGAAGATCGCGCTTCCGATATATTTGGGAAGTCGCGTTTTCGTGCTTCCTGCCCACGCACACTAGGTCCTGCGGGTTCGTTTTAGGGTGTGATTTAATTTGTATTGCGTAGGCGGTCATGCCAGGGCGCCTGGTACGCGGTTATAACCAACACAAGCGCACAGCAGCTGGCAGGGAAATCCCTGCACAAGCAACAACATCCAGATACCTGAGGATAAAACGAAAAGGACGATTTGCTGAGTGTTGCCCGAGGCAGAACAGAGAGACGAAAAAAAATCGAACGAAACCCGTATCTCCAGAGCGAACGTGTGAGCCAAAGCAGAAGAAAAAACTATTATTAGGGACAAGGCAAAAAGCGCCCAACCACAGTCGGCGGCGACGACGACAACGCCACCGTCCATAGGCGGTAGAGGGAACAAAATCGATATTTTTTCGTCATCAAACGCTTGCACACAACCCACCACCATATTCCCTAGTTTATCGTGCCCGTACGCAGCGCAGAAAGGAAGCGTGTGGAAGAAATCGACTAGTGTGTGTCGAAGCCGGGAATTTCCTCCCGACAACCAGTCCCCCTTTAAATTGACTCTTCTAATGTTGAAAATAAATTTTACAGCGCGCCTCTTCCAGCTCGCAATTCAATTTGAATGATTGCCAATACAAACAATATGATTGATAAGTCCATAAACTGGTGATAGTGTGTAATACAATTAAAATAACACGATTGACCTATTGCCGCTTGATAAGATAGGAATTCCGATGAGATTCGTGTAATACTCGCACAAACCCACTTTACAATTTGCTTGAAAATAAATCAGCAGAACACACTGTAACGTTTCTTCATTTTATCTGCTTGTAGGTGTGGGCAAGTCCTGTCTGCTGCTGCAGTTCACCGACAAACGCTTCCAGCCGGTGCACGATCTGACGATCGGTGTCGAGTTCGGTGCGCGCATGATCACCATCGACGGAAAGCAGATTAAGCTACAGATCTGGGATACGGCCGGGCAGGAAGCGTTCCGGTCGATCACGCGCTCGTACTACCGCGGTGCGGCCGGCGCACTGCTCGTGTACGACATTACGCGTCGCGAAACGTTCAACCACCTGACGACCTGGCTGGAGGACGCCCGGCAACACTCGAACTCGAACATGGTGATCATGCTGATCGGCAATAAGAGGTGGGTTGGTGCGGTGATGTTGTGTCAAAAACGTTTCATTAATACCTGTTTGCTGTCCCCTTTTCCAGCGATCTCGATTCGCGCCGCGAGGTGAAGAAGGAAGAGGGTGAAGCTTTCGCACGCGAGCACGGGCTGGTGTTTATGGAAACATCCGCACGCACCGCGGCCAACGTTGAGGAAGCGTTCATCAACACGGCGAAGGAGATTTACGAGAAGATCCAGGAGGGTGTCTTCGATATCAATAACGAGGTAAAGGAGCGCACTGCGCTGTGCTGTGGAAAAGGATAATGTATTAACGCATGCTTTCGACCGGCGCTTTTGCAGGCTAATGGCATTAAGATTGGCCAGCAGCACTCACCGACGAGCCCGTCGCTGGGCAGTGGCAACAGCCCGGGTGGGCCGGCTAGCAGTGGTTGCTGCTAAGCGTCGTGCCGCCAGCCACCGACGATCATGATGTGCAATGCCGCCGTACCCGACGACGGGCCACCGATGGTGGTGGGCCGTAGCTGGGATGAAATCAAGTGAATTGGTCTTGGAACAACAGCTGGATTGGAAAATGGGATTTGCGTGCTTTTTTCTAGCGTTCGGTCGGTTGTGTCCCTCTCCCTCTTAAGAGGCACCGGCAACCTGCACGGACGCTAAAACGAGGACACGCAGAACAAAGGCGATCAAAAACCTGAATGAAATTTTACAGTTGGGGCTGCATTTTCTTTCCCTTCTTATTCCTATGCAAAACAAATCGCAAGAAAAACATACAAATTAACATTACAATAAACACGGTATGGGCTGAGCAGACGACGCAGCAGCGTATCGCTAAAGGTATAGATGAAATGTGTTCCAAAAGAGTTTAAATTGACTCTTCTAATGTTGAAAATAAATTTTACAGCGCGTCTCTTCCAGCTCGCAATTCAAATTGAATGATTGCAAATACAAACAAAATGATTGATAAGTCCATAAACTGGTGATAGTGTGTAATACAATTAAAATAACACGATTGACCTATTGCCGCTTGATAAGATAGGAATTCCGATGAGATTCGTGTAATACTCGCACAAACACACTTTACAATTTGCATGAAAATAAATCAGAAGAACACACTGTAACGTTTCTTCATTTTATCTGCTTGTAGGTGTGGGCAAGTCCTGTCTGCTGCTGCAGTTCACCGACAAATCCGTGTGCTTTGATCGGACGGAAACAAACGGATGGAAGATGAGCAGTTGGGAGATTCCTCATCCAACACTCACGGCATGCTGTGGCGCTCTTGCCCGATCGCCTTTTTCTTCAATCGTAGCGGAAAAGGGAAATTATGTTCGCTCGCTGACCGGCCGCCTCACGGTACGAATCCAAAGGAAAGTAAAAAGGTTGCACCGTTGAGACGCGAACACGAACGCGAATGAAAGCGAGCGAATAAGATTCGATTGGCCACCAGTGGGAGCCCGCATGAATGTCGGCAGCAACATCGGAACTTCGTGCTCGATGCTGTTTAATGCTGTTTGTTTATGTTTACCGGAAGCATGGCGAGACGATGGGTGGGTGAGAGCTCGGGGTTGGCGGGGTGTGCAGCAGAAATGCAATTGCGTCGGGTGTTATGATTGCATTCGTTCGTTCGCTCGCTTCAACTATTCCAGCAGACAAAAGGTGGTCGCAAGAAAAGAGAAAATATGAATCATTCGATGACTCATTCAAGAAACCCCAAGCAAAATGGAAGAAAAAAAGTCTGATATGTCTAGTTTTTCATTGGCATGTTGCATGACTTTATAAAAGAAAGCATTCCCTGTCTGCACGACTGTTCAAATGCGAATCTTTCTCTTTCTTCGGATATTTTTTTAACAATAACAAATCGCATTTAAATTTTCAGTTATTTAGATGATTATATATTTGATTATACATAAATAAATAGTATACGTCATTTGTCTAATAGTGCAAATAATGAATGAGGAATATTTCAATGAAGAATTGGTTTAAAACGCATCAAGCCATCAAGAGTTATCTGATGAAGCAAACTCTTCTGTTTGTTTATGCATGTTGGTTTCTTCCGTCATGGTATGTGTGTGAGCTCACTGATTCATTCCACAGCTAACAGCTGAGTATAGCATTGTTTTCGCGGCTATTTTCCTAATTATAAGTTATAATTTTTGGAGCACGATTTCTCAAACTATACGGATTATCAATTGACACCAAATTAGCACGTTAGGAGTGTTCGATCCAGTTAACCTATAGAAGTAAGAGAAAATATCGCTAAAGGTATAGATGAAATGTGTTCCAAAAGAGTTTAAATTGACTCTTCTAATGTTGAAAATAAATTTTACAGCGCGTCTCTTCCAGCTCGCAATTCAAATTGAATGATTGCAAATACAAACAAAATGATTGATAAGTCCATAAACTGGTGATAGTGTGTAATACCCCCCCCTAGCCGTACCATATGGGAGAGCTTTTTCCCACACCCCAAGCCGTACATAGACAGGATCAGGTTTCCTTTGCGCATCCCGGCCGTTCTTGTTTGGATGTACACAGCGTGTTCAATTCTACTGCGACACATCGAATAAGAATATTATATTTATAATTTGAGAAGCGTAAACTAATACTTGCTTGCCTTCCGTACTCGTTAACCGGGTCAGGCGGACGCTAACAATCATTACTCACTACGCCTCGCGAGTGCATGTGGGGATGATGATGCCTTTCGCGTGCGCGTTCTTTGTTCGTTATGACTCCACGGCCCTACTAGGTCACTACTGTGGTTTCACAAATTGACCGTACCCGTTAGCGGTATAAAATAGCAACGGCAACAACAAACACCGAACGAAACCTTGCTTTTGCCAATTGCCCCCCGAACGTAAAGTGTCCCTGAGCGTGATAGGAAAAAGCACACTTTCCTAAGAGAGATAAACATCGTCGAATTGGAAGACAAGTGCGTGTGCTGATTTTAATTCAATTTTATCAATTTTCTGCCCGTGAAACGCTCCGTGCCCCCCGTGTGCGCGCACGGTATTCCGTCAATTCCTACGTACGAAGTGTGTGCGTGTGTTTTGCTGTGCAGTGCCGTGAATAACCACCCCAAGTACGCAGTGTGAAACTCTCTAGTCACAACAGTAGTGGTCCGTGTCGCCGTGAACGTGTGTGTGAGGAAGCGACATAGGAAAAAAGGAAGAAGGTGCCCGTTCGTCGACACCGTGTGATAACAGATTTCGTTAAATCCACGTAATTCCGCATCGAGAATCCGAAGTACGTCCTCCTTCGCAAGCATCCGCCGCAGCAGCTCAACACTACGCAAAAATGTCGTACGCTTACTTGTTCAAATACATCATCATAGGAGACACAGGTAAATTGCAACAACCGACACACAGCCAAGGTTGTGCTCCGCTGATGAGCAACTTTTTCTACGTCTTGCGACAAAACATACGGCAGCGAAGATCGCGCTTCCGATATATTTGGGAAGTCGCGTTTTCGTGCTTCCTGCCCACGCACACAAGGTCCTGCGGGTTCGTTTTAGGGTGTGATTTAATTTGCATTGCGTAGGCGGTCATGCCAGGGCGCCTGGTGCGCGGTTATAACCAACACAAGCGCACAGCAGCTGGCAGGGAAATCCCTGCACAAGCAACAACATCCAGATACCTGAGGATAAAACGAAAAGGACGATTTGCTGAGTGTTGCCCGATGCAGAACAGAGAGACGAAAAAAAAATCGAACGAAACCCGTATCTCCAGAGCGAACGTGTGAGCCAAAGCAGAAGAAAAAACTATTATTAGGGACAGGGCAATAAGCGCCCAACCACAGTCGGCGGCGACGACGACAACGCCACCGTCCATAGGCGGCAGAGGGAACAAAATCGATATTTTTTCGTCATCAAACGCTTGCACACAACCCACCACCATATTCCCTAGTTTATCGTGCCCGATGAAGCAAACTCTTCTGTTTGTTTATGCATGTTGGTTTCTTCCGTCATGGTATGTGTGTGAGCTCACTGATTCATTCCACACCTAACAGCTGAGTATAGCATTGCTTTCGCGGTTATTTTCCTAATTATAAGTAATAATTTTTGGAGCACGATTTCTCAAACTATACGGATTATCAATTGACACCAAATTAGCACGTTAGGAGTGTTCGATCCAGTTAACCTATAGAAGTAAGAGAAAATATCGCTAAAGGTATAGATGAAATGTGTTCCAAAAGAGTTTAAATTGACTCTTCTAATGTTGAAAATAAATTTTACAGCGCGCCTCTTCCAGCTCGCAATTCAATTTGAATGATTGCCAATACAAACAATATGATTGATAAGTCCATAAACTGGTGATAGTGTGTAATACAATTAAAATAACACGATTGACCTATTGCCGCTTGATAAGATAGGAATTCCGATGAGATTCGTGTAATACTCGCACAAACCCACTTTACAATTTGCTTGAAAATAAATCAGCAGAACACACTGTAACGTTTCTTCATTTTATCTGCTTGTAGGTGTGGGCAAGTCCTGTCTGCTGCTGCAGTTCACCGACAAACAGAGCGTCTAAGGCGGGCGCGCGCGCTCGCGCTCGGAAGCAAGCAAGCAAGAACATGCAAGTCGAACCCTACGAACATGGCGGGCATAAAAACCAACCAAGCTCTGGTATGTGGTATTATAGATAAAAGTACAGAAATAAACAAACAAATAACAACAACAAAAAACGCAACGGAACTGAGATTTCTTTAGTTGCAAGCAGTGTGGGTACAGTTCGATTTTAGTTTAGTTTCGGAAATAAATTAATAAAAAGCAACGTTTTGTCGCACGGGAAATTGGATTGGGAAAGAAGATTTGTTTATTCTAGTATACAAAAAAACGCACATCTTACGGGTAAGTACGAAGTAAAACAAAAAAACATAAATCAGAGGTCCTGCCACTATATACGCCCACCGGTCGAATTGTAAAGATTGATCTAATTTGTTCCGCCTAAATCATTCCGCCAAGTACACTAAAACATATTAAAATCCACATATAGAGAGAGTGTGTGTGTGCTTGTAGGTGCAATAATTTTTTCTACTAGTATTGTTATACATCACAAGATCGCCCTGTTTTGTGTTTAAGTGTGTATGTGTTTGTGTGTGTGAGCATATCGGAACTAAAACTTAACAGATTTTCTAAACACATTTTGAGAACGAGGTGCGATTGGGGCTTTTTGGCTGTTGTCTTTCAGCTAACACGCTTGCGACGTCGGCTTCACAGCTGCTCCGAGCAGAGAGCTTAGTTTCGTTCAGTGCGCACCACCTTTTCCGGTGTGGAAGTGGATGCGCTTTGCATAAAGGTATGCGTTTCGTGGCTTTGCGTTTGATATATTCGTTGATTAGGCCTACTCCAAGCACTTGATGCATATTGTACCGACATATAAGGCGCTGATAAAGGTTCTTTTCAAGGGTTTTAAGGGGGGCGTATTGCATACTTTAAGGCGAAAATGAGGTAATATGCCCCGAAAACGCTTTACTAAAATATCGTTCAAGAGATCTTTGTTGCGGGTTGCATAAAACTTAACCCCTGAGCTATGAATTTTGCTTTTTGAATCAATTCTATACCCTGCCGGTTGTGGTGGAAACGGCGTACCATAAAGCATTATCCAGCTAGACTTGGGGAAATACGCAATTAATTAGTAAGTTCGTCACAGTTCTCACAGTGAGTTTGTGCTTCATTTTAAAGCCCAATCTCTCTCATAACGATCTTCCCGAATAATCTCATAGCCGTTACTTTAGGAAACCCAAAATGAAAGTAGTAGGTCACGATTAATATTCGAATTTTCTCCCAGCACTTAACCATTCTTAAAACGCCGGGTTTGTACTTCACCTTACACCAAACGGGCGCACACATCACGTTTCCCACACTTGCCTTCAACATAAAAAGCAAACAATTTAACGATTGTAACGTGTTTAGTCAATTTAATTTACACTTGCGAATAGTTATTTCCGTATGCGCGCGCGCTTTCTCGCTGCAGATAAACTTCTTTATTAATCGTTACCTTTCTCCCATTATTCTTCTATTGCTTATTGAACGATTACATTACACACAAACACTAAAGCAAACCGTACCCGCTGCTGAGTCACGGGGCGGAACGAGAAATAGAGTTAAACTAAAGAAAATAAAATAACGAAAAAAGACAACATTCTAAAAAAAACATAAAAAGCATGATAATAAAAACAAGATAAAAGACAAAACAGAGGAAAACATGTGCCGCTGCATCACTGAAACACGAAGAAAGGAGCCTCCAGCCTGTGGGTTGCCGGGAACAGCAGTAATACATCCATCCCGGCCCGCGAGGGACGCGATGGGATGGGATCGATGATCGCCTAGCACACGAACGAAACTTGAAACCCCTCCAAGACCATCTTCTTCCACACGGGGTTGCACGCATGGAGGGTGGATCTGGTGGCTGTAAAGTAAGAGAACGTAAACATATTTTTACTCTTGCCGAAACACATTAACATTTTGTCCCGTGCCATGGAGGGGCTCGCTGGGGCTTTTTGGCTGTTGTCTTTCAGCTAACACGCTTGCGACGTCGGCTTCACAGCTGCTCCGAGCAGAGAGCTTAGTTTCGTTCAGTGCGCACCACCTTTTCCGGTGTGGAAGTGGATGCGCTTTGCATAAAGGTATGCGTTTCGTGGCTTTGCGTTTGATATATTCGTTGATTAGGCCTACTCCAAGCACTTGATGCATATTGTACCGACATATAAGGCGCTGATAAAGGTTCTTTTCAAGGGTTTTAAGGGGGGCGTATTGCATACTTTAAGGCGAAAATGAGGTAATATGCCCCGAAAACGCTTTACTAAAATATCGTTCAAGAGATCTTTGTTGCGGGTTGCATAAAACTTAACCCCTGAGCTATGAATTTTGCTTTTTGAATCAATTCTATACCCTGCCGGTTGTGGTGGAAACGGCGTACCATAAAGCATTATCCAGCTAGACTTGGGGAAATACGCAATTAATTAGTAAGTTCGTCACAGTTCGCAACCTGCACGGACGCTAAAACGAGGACACGCAGAACAAAGGCGATCAAAAACCTGAATGAAATTTTACAGTTGGGGCTGCATTTTCTTTCCCTTCTTATTCCTATGCAAAACAAATCGCAAGAAAAACATACAAATTAACATTACAATAAACACGGTATGGGCTGAGCAGACGACGCAGCAGCGATGGTGTACGACGCGAGTCTAATGTGCGATCCATCGCACGAAACACGATCGTAGAGGATGTGTTAGGCTCGGCTTGAAGGAAGTGGAAAGCGAGATCAAACATGTGTGCGAGAGCGAAAGCGCATTGCATAGTAAAGGGGCAACATCTAAAACCTAAAACTAAACCAAACCAATTCCAATCTTGTGATGTGTTGGGATATGTCTGTGTGTGTGTTTGTAAGTGTATGTGTGAACAGTAACCAAACGAAAAAAAACATAAAAAGCATGATAATAAAAACAAGATAAAAGACAAAACAGAGGAAAACATGTGCCGCTGCATCACTGAAACACGAAGAAAGGAGCCTCCAGCCTGTGGGTTGCCGGGAACAGCAGTAATACATCCATCCCGGCCCGCGAGGGACGCGATGGGATGGGATCGATGATCGCCTAGCACACGAACGAAACTTGAAACCCCTCCAAGACCATCTTCTTCCACACGGGGTTGCACGCATGGAGGGTGGATCTGGTGGCTGTAAAGTAAGAGAACGTAAACATATTTTTACTCTTGCCGAAACACATTAACATTTTGTCCCGTGCCATGGAGGGGCTCGCTGGGGCTTTTTGGCTGTTGTCTTTCAGCTAACACGCTTGCGACGTCGGCTTCACAGCTGCTCCGAGCAGAGAGCTTAGTTTCGTTCAGTGCGCACCACCTTTTCCGGTGTGGAAGTGGATGCGCTTTGCATAAAGGTATGCGTTTCGTGGCTTTGCGTTTGATATAAGAGCGTCTAAGGCGGGCGCGCGCGCTCGCGCTCGGAAGCAAGCAAGCAAGAACATGCAAGTCGAACCCTACGAACATGGCGGGCATAAAAACCAACCAAGCTCTGGTATGTGGTATTATAGATAAAAGTACAGAAATAAACAAACAAATAACAACAACAAAAAACGCAACGGAACTGAGATTTCTTTAGTTGCAAGCAGTGTGGGTACAGTTCGATTTTAGTTTAGTTTCGGAAATAAATTAATAAAAAGCAACGTTTTGTCGCACGGGAAATTGGATTGGGAAAGAAGATTTGTTTATTCTAGTATACAAAAAAACGCACATCTTACGGGTAAGTACGAAGTAAAACAAAAAAACATAAATCAGAGGTCCTGCCACTATATACGCCCACCGGTCGAATTGTAAAGATTGATCTAATTTGTTCCGCCTAAATCATTCCGCCAAGTACACTAAAACATATTAAAATCCACATATAGAGAGAGTGTGTGTGTGCTTGTAGGTGCAATAATTTTTTCTACTAGTATTGTTATACATCACAAGATCGCCCTGTTTTGTGTTTAAGTGTGTATGTGTTTGTGTGTGTGAGCATATCGGAACTAAAACTTAACAGATTTTCTAAACACATTTTGAGAACGAGGTGCGATTCCGCATCCTGCGTATATGGTGTTTTCCTCCTTTGATTTTCCTTCCTTTGATTTTCGCCTAAATCCAATATATCCAATATAATGAACGATGGTCCCAAGAGATGGGTCGGTTTTAGGGTTCCTACGGTTCGGAGGAGAGAGAGAGAGTTCTTCTATGCCACTTGATAACGATCACCGAGGGGTTACACGCACTGTAGTCACGGAAGCCTAACGGGTAAAAAACGCATCGCCTACTATATATCTTACTCTGACGAGTGGGCCTATTTGCCCTCCCTAAAAAGAATAAAGAAAATCACCTTTTGCACCAGCTACAAACGTACTTTTAGAACCTCCAGAGAGTGCACGCCACGCATACTCAGCGTGAATCAAATAGTTTTTGCTAACTTTCTACTGTATACGGGATTGCTAAATTTGCTACACGCTAAATACAGATTGCATCTGGTTTTGCTTCCACGCAGCCTTGGGAACACGAGTGTCTTGTTAAGTATCACTTTATACTACGATACAGATGTTCCCACTAGTACCACTACTACTACTACTACTATTAATTGTGGCCCTGGCAGCTCTTAGCTACAAGATAAGGCATTCGATTGACCTATGGGGCGGGGTTCTGCTGCTGGTGTAATTGTTGCTGCAGCAAGCTATAACTATCACGTTTTCAACTGCTATTCGATGTGAACCTTTCGAAACAAAGCTGCCCAACTCCTCCAAAAGCCGAA
Source organism: Anopheles cracens (assembly GCA_002091845.1). Taxonomy (NCBI): domain Eukaryota; kingdom Metazoa; phylum Arthropoda; class Insecta; order Diptera; family Culicidae; genus Anopheles; species Anopheles cracens. The sequence goes on along the minus strand of KZ068405.1, from coordinate 18,318 downwards.
ACTGTGTTTATTCTGTTTTGAGGTAGTCTGTTCTTTAACCATGTCCTTTAGACCAATCGGAGCGATAATTTATCAAGAAATAAAAGCATTCTACTAGTAAGGCTGAACACGTGATATGAAACGAAACTCCTACTTCTACTTGCAGCGTTGCTTTGCTTAGAACGAACACACTCATTGCATATATAAGTACAAAAGGCACCACAGTTTGCACAGCCACCACCACCACCCAACAGCATCCATTTTCCCGTTAGGCCGTGGCCGTTGAGCTGAGCGCTTCGCTTTCCTTCTCGTCGCCATCCTCTCCGTCGTCATCCGGGGTGGACTCGAGCGATCCGATCATCCAGGCGCACACACCCGACAGGAAGATGAAGAAGCCGGCCGCGTAGAACGAATCATCCCACCGGTTGGTCACATCGTACAGGAAGCCGGCGATCGGGGGTCCGATCAGGCTGCCGATGCCCTGCACGAGCAGCACCAGCCCGTACGCAACGGTGAAGTCGTCCAGACTGACCAGCCGCACCATGATGATGGGCGTGAAGGAGAACGTGCTGGCGAACGTGAACCCGAAGATGACGCACAGGATCACCATCGCGGTGTAGCTCGAGATGAGCCACGGCATGACGAAGATCGATGCTCCACAGACTGGGGAAGCAAATAAAAAACAGGGAATTGAGTTGCGTTGTTAATTGTGTACTAAACCGATACAGCCAGGATAACTTACGCGCTAGACACACGGCGTACGTCTTGCTCACATTCACCCACGGTCGGTCACCGAGCCAGCCGAGGCCAACCATACCGATCGTGTTGGTGATGCCGATCACCGAGATGAGGTTCGCACCGTCCTGCTCACTGTACTTGTAGTTCAGCACGTACTCCGGGATGTAGAAGTAGGGAATGATGTACCTGGGGTTGCAACAGGATACAGTTAGTATGGCGTGCTTCTAATTTAGCAACTTGAAAAATCCACTTACCAAACGAACAGCAGCAGCGTCGAGACTGCGAGCATACCCTTCGCTTTAAGCTTCTTCTCGCTTTTTAGTTTCTAACTTTTCAGCGTGTCGATAAAGCTGCCATACCAGGGCTAAAGGAGATAGAAGATGAGAAGACATTTGATTTGAATAAGTATGTGGCACTAAGCCAAATGTATTATCGCTCTACTATCTCGATGCGTGATGTACCGCAAATCAATTTATAGCTCAACTCTTTATACACAAAAGGTTTTAGTACAAGTTTTAGTACAAAGCTTCAATGGAATAATTTGTCGGGCATTTGGTTTGTGAAATTGTGGTTTGCACTTTTGTTGCTCTTAACTACCTAAAAGCAAGCAAAGTTTTCGAAAAAAAGAATATATTGTTTTAGAACTTCGATGCCTCTGAGGGCAGAGCAGTGCGCAAAGGGGTTAACATTATATTTTCATTTTGCTTGAAACGTTGTTTTAGACACGCTTGATGCGCGTAATATTGGTTACTTTAAAAACAAATCTACTATCCAAGAAAAAATAGTCAATTTCATTAAAAATGGTAATAACAATCCAAATCGGTACATCACTGATCACTGCACGTAAATTAATGGAGACGCATGGTTGCAGCACGTCTAAAGCACGTGCTTGTGCCTAGGTAGGGTGAACAAGATGAACTGTATAGCCCGAACCCGTGCAAACAAATTGACAGCTTCATGCACGAAATGGTCTCAGCAATGCAAAGCCGCACCTTTGATGAAAGGCCCGATAGAAATTAGCAACTCATTAGAACTTCAAACTGTGCAAATAACGCAGCTGCTGCCACTGCCAAATACCACTACAATGGTCTGGCGACTCCATTAAACTGCTGCTTCGTGACGCAGCTCATTAGCGGCAGCGAAATGAATATGAACCAAAGAGGTACTAAAGAGCTACCCCGAACCTTACCTCATCCTGCTCCTTGGCGATCGTAGTCATCGAGTTGCGATAGATGTTCGGACAGGAGGACGCCTTCAGCCGGTAGCGATGCGTGTTCAGCAGCGCGCCGCGGTAATGGATCGAGTTACGGTGCAGTCGCATATCCTTGTAGAAGTTCGAGTAGCGCATCGAATGCTGACGGCCCAGATGTTGCTGCTTCTTGAGCCCGCCACCGCGCGGCGCCGCCGTACGCTGGTGGTGCAGCTTCGTCTGCTTCGGTACCACCAGCGTAACGCTCGTGTCCACGTTCGGGTTGAAGATCTCGTTCTCGTACACCACGTCCAGCGAGTTACCCCGGAAGCTACGAGTTTTCTCCGCCCGACTACCATCGCCACCGGCCGGTCCCCCGCTTATCGTATCGCCATTCGGTGCAGGCACGACCAGCGATCCGGCCAGCGCAAGCTCATCCAACGACCACGTACTTCCACCCGCCTTCTCGTGCAGTTCCTGCTGGCGTTTCACACTCAGATAGCCGTCCTCGAGCGAGGCCACACTGAGCGTCTTGAGCGAGGCGTGAATACCCAAGCTAACCCCATCCAGGTGATGCTGATCATGTTCGATATCTTCCTCGTCGGAAAGCTTCTCGTACGAGTTGAGCGTTTCCGTGCTGGCGAGCCGAGCCTTCGCCTGTGCCAAGCGCCCGCTGCGCTTGAACGTTTCCTTCGTGAGTACGTTGTGCCGCAGCGAACGATTGCTGGCGTGCAGATTGCCATTAGCCCGTCCAGCGCTTCCCTGCTGCTGTTCCTGCTCGCTGAAGAACGTCGGCAGGGCTACCTCACTCTGGTACTTCTTCGTGATAGCCGGATCCTCCGGTGGTATCACCTGGTTCGCCTCCGTATTGACGTTCGTCACGAGCGTATCCAGCACGTGCTCCTTCGGGATGCCCGTCTCGATGAGCTTCTTAATCTCGTCCAGATAGACGCTCGAGTTCGAGAACGTCTGTATGCTCTGGGCCCGACTCTCCAGCTTGCTCTCCTCGATCATCCACTCCGGATCGCGCATCAGCGCACCCATCGCCACCATGTTGAAAAGCGTGCCGGCGAGAATAAGCGTCGTACCTCGCCATCCGAAGTTATTGATCAACCATTGGCAGAGTGGCGCGTACACGAACGTGCCGATACCGGTACCGGACGCCCCGATGCCCGTCGCAAACGTGCGCTTCTTGTCGAACCAGAACGCCACGCAAACGACCACCGTCACGTACCCGAACCCAAGTCCAACGCCGGACAGTATGCCGAACGTGAAGTACAGCTGCTCGACCGACTGGCATACCGACGCCAGCACAAAGCCCATCCCACCGATGAAGCCGCCCAGCATAGTCATCTTCCGGCAACCGTACCGATCGACCAGATTCGACATGATCGGCCCTGACAGCAGGGGCACGGCGATGAAGAGCGATCCGATCCAGGCCGTCTTCGATTTGGACTCACCGAAATAGTCGAGCAGCTCGGTGTAGATCAACCCGAACGAGAACGACACACCGTCCATGATGAGCGAGATCATGAAGGACGAGAACACGATCACCCAACCGTACCCGCCGTCCGGGATTTTGGGTGGTTTCTTCTTCTCCGGCTCATGGTACGACGACAGGATCGAGTCCGCCTCGGACAGCTCCGAATTCAGCCGTGTACGGCGCGTACCATCACCATCACCGCCAGCAGCAGCAGCAGCACCGGGCACCTTCAGCTGAGCCATGCTCAGATTCTTGCCATAGTTTCCACGTCCCGTGCCGGGCGAGCTCGGTGGTCCGAGATCCGTATCGAGCACGGTGCTGAACGTAACCTCGTTCGTGTTCAGCAGATTGGTCTTGATCGCTTCGAGCTCGTCGCGTCCTATTCGAACCCGAGCGGGCGATTGACGGGAGGAGTTGTTGTTTCTTCGATCCTCTTGCTCCTCCGTGAACGGTTTCACCCGCTCCGGCGTGATCGACTTCTCCGACGGATCGGTAACGCGAATTTCGAGTACCATTTTAACGTAACCTCGTTCGTGTTCAGCAGATTGGTCTTGATCGCTTCGAGCTCGTCGCGTCCTATTCGAACCCGAGCGGGCGATTGACGGGAGGAGTTGTTGTTTCTTCGATCCTCTTGCTCCTCCGTGAACGGTTTCACCCGCTCCGGCGTGATCGACTTCTCCGACGGATCGGTAACGCGAATTTCGAGTACCATTTTAAAGCCTTAAAGCGGGAAGTGTAAACGAG
>KZ068405.1:0-10390 GCA_002091845.1 Anopheles cracens | reverse complement strand
GCGGTGATGGTACGGCGGGATGACGACGGTATCCCACGGGGGTCGGGTCTTCCCGTCGGTCTAAGCCGTGGGTCCTTGGCCAGGTAGCGGAGACAGTGGGCGGCGGATTCGGTGGACGCGTTTTCCCGATTACAATGCATAAGTGTTGCTAGCAGTGCGTTCAACTGGCCGCTACTAGCGTTCCTCGGTTTCACCAGCACCGGGTGCTTTCTCATCAAGCCGGGGATAGGGGGAAGGTCCCGGGTGTACCTTTTCTGGCGAATGTTGCGATCAGGCTCGCAGTTCTGGCAGTGACCTGGCACCCCAGAGGTTGGCGCGACAGGATACTAAGACGTTCGAGGTGCGGGTTTGTTGTCGGACGTTACTGCGCGCGGAACGGCAATATCTGAAAGTATAAATATAGCAGCACAGCATAGGGGATCAGTTGATGATGCTTGAATGAATCTGGGTGGGGAAAAGAACGCTCTCATAAAGAGCGATAGCAAATATACACACACACACACATACAGTATCGTACGAAAAACAAACACATTACACATTAAGTACATCAAGTAGCCTTCGGAGTGGCGTGCGAGATCGAGCCGGAGATGTGGAGAATGATATATTACACCGGCGAGAATTGCAATTATTAGCGGGGCTTACAAAGATCACGTTAGTCTTGTCACCATGGGAGGCAAAAACGGAACAATCAAAACCTTAACCTCGACCCTGTGCGGGGGCTGAGCTGTTTTTCTTCTAAACGTCCGAATGTCATATTTTCAATCCAATTAACGTTCCCGGTCTCTAAGCGACGAATATTGGAACGTCGTGGGAGAACAAAATTTCAACACATTACATAAACCCCCAGTCTACGGACGTCATACAACCAATAGTCACACAACCACCGAATGGGACAATAGGAGATTAAAAATGCGATTCGTTTAAGGTCACTAACGAGCAAGTAGCCGGAAAAATTGAGCCGCTCATCCAAGATGACTCTCATGGTGGCTCCATTGAAGTGCATAAAACTGGCGCCATACCTACATCCTACTAAATCTAATCTCGTGTTCCAGGGAAGGGTTGTAAGAAAATCACAAAAAAACACAACCTCCCAGAGATTATCACGCGCCGGACATTGGGTGAAATATTGCACCCATTTATCTCCCCCGCTATCTGCGCAGTGTTATATCATCGTCCCTCGCTGCTACTACTACGCAATATTCTCACATATAGCCCCACAACCGGCCCCAAAAACCGACCTTCAGAGTGGAGAGGGCAATTCTCGGAAAGATCACCAGGATGTGCGATTAGTATTCAGCAATTTCACCGAACCGAGTATTTTTACGAGCGCTATCAACGATGATTGGAGCATTCGGGAAGGAATGCGAAGATGACCCGCGGAAATACTGGTGATAATGAACCGCGGGTCCGCCCAATAAAACAAAAACCCGCACAAGACAAGCGTGAATAAAAAATCACACAAATTAGAAGGTCCCTCTGATAGAGTAAAAAGATAAGGCGGACTTGCTGCTCGGGTCATCGGGGTGTACTGCGTGATCGGTGGGACAGTGTTCTTTATCAAGACCACGTGCAGAAATTGATAAACTGCACGAGCATCATCGCTTAGTCAGCGAACAGTGTGATGCATGCGAGAAACGAGGGATGATATCTCCGTTTCGCCCGACCTCATTTGTCGCTCAATGAGTAAGTGTGAAACCATTTGAGACGACTCGAGAAACTTAAAAAAAATGGGGTTATTTATTGATAAATTGTGAATAGAAGTAATGTAGCTGATGTTTGCGGATACATAGGCAAGTATACAGTCATCAAAATTTCAAATACTGCTTAAAAGAGCTGTGCGAGCAATCACTGCGGAAGCGGAGCAGAAAAAACACATCCATCACGTTAGTATACCCATCACATTCCACGCTTTAAGTCAGTGTTTCAACATAAGGAATCGACGACAAGCCTGTTCCTTGGTGCCAAATATTCACTCAAGAACTGGTTTCAGATCGTTTGTTTTTTGTTGCTTCTCCAAACTAGACGAATAAAAACTACAGTTCCTGAAACCGCGCGAACACGATCGCGCCTCCAACAACAAAAAGCCTTCGCCAAAATCCTGTCCATTGCATCATAAGCCGAAGCAACACGCGTGCCGCTGATCGGTGACCGTGGCACCGTGGAAAAGAAGGCGAAACACACACATACACACAGCTAACCCGCGAAGCCCGAATGCGAACAATCCGTCGTTTTAGAAGTCACTGCGAGTTACTACCGTGTTATGCAAGCGTCAGAACGTCCGTCCGGCCGTTTACGTTTCTATGCGACCAGCGGCGGAAGGAGATAGTAATGAGATTCGTGTGCCTAATACATCATCTGCTACGAGCGGCCTAGCTCCCAACGTGCCCGCTCTTATCACATCAACCACGCTCATCTGCGCAATGTCATTATCAGGGACTTTGCGCATACTGCACGGGTGGCCGAAAGCTCGAGACTCCGTTTGTAACAGAAACAAAACGATATCAAATAATTCCAGTAGATACCGGAACGTGGCAGCCTTCCCATTTTAACCGGAGCCTGGCAGGCCGCTCACAACTACTAATGGAATTGTTTTCATTTCCCTCTCGTGCGTGACAGACGGCGCCTAAAGTGGCTACGAGTCAATTGAACGTCCACAAGGCGGGTTGTCCATATTAATAAACTCTTTTGCGCCCCTAACACAAATTGAACCAATTTGTATGCGGATCGTTTTTCTTCCCCCGGAGAAAAGTGCAGAAGGCTTAAAATAGAATATCCTGTTGGACGATTAATGATTTTATTAGTATGGATTAATGTGCAAAGAAAAGTTCGTTCTCAAGCGCTGGGGAGATTCGTGCCTTATATAATAGAGATGATGGCCTAACAAAGACATTTCGATGGAGAGAATAAAAAACACTTAAAATGTAGTTTCAATTTGATCTACACAAAATCGTACATAAAGCTGACTCGAACCCCCGCTAAGACGATCTGCACCAATCCGGATTCTTTTCAGGCGGATCAGCTGTAGGAAGGCGAGATTGGCTGTGCTCGCCGATCGCCGCTTCAACGTGAGCAAAACAAGGAAAAGAAATCTAGAAACATAAAGCAACAGAAAAAAGAACCGCTGAACCGACGTACGGACGGATGCAGAAACGAATCAAACCGGCATTATGCTGACTCGTACCACCCCACACACGCGGGTTCGTGCGTTCGTTTGTCTGTGTGTGTGTGGATCCGTCCGTACGACCAGTGGAAATTTCCATCAGCCTTTTTGTCTCTCCGCACTGCGTTTCTCGCCGGGCGCCACCCGGGCGATTTGCTGCAAGAGGTTTACAGTTTTATCTTTTTTCATTTTTTTCTGCCGGGGTTCGTTTCTCTTGAGCACGTACCGTGGTGGATAGAGGGGGAAAAAAACTCGCGTCCATAAAATCGCCATAGCAACGTGCAAATGCTTAGCTCTGTGCCGTGGTTTTAAGGACAGTTTTGCTACGGTCGTACCAGGCCGGAAGAAAGCAGAACCAGCAGCAGCAAAGAAAGGTGGTCCCTTGTGCACGGTGCTGATAGCGTGAATTGCGTTGCACACTTGACGCACTTCGAATGCAACTGCCCTCGGGGGGTCGAGAACGAACAACAAAGGGATGGCAAAGAGAACCGGTGTGGCGAGCCGTTTTAGCTGTCAGTTTGAACAGCTGATAAGTTGCAACGCGGTCGCCCCATCGCTTTGCCGTACACTTCTTCCTCGCCCACAGCCGGAGGATTGATCACATGAATCACATTGACTTCCGAAAAAAACATCAAACAGAAGCGCACAAGATCGTTTATCTTTCTAGGTCAGACACATGAGCAGACCTGGGAGCTGGGAGAAGACCTTGAAAACCTTCAAAAAGGGTCAACGTAGGGCAGGGTAGGGTATTTGTCCGAAGGACGCTAGGGCACGACAGGCACGAGAACATTCGAGACGTTTCGACTCACTTTACTAAAAAAAACTTAAAAAACAACACTTGGTAACGATACAAATAATCCCTTTGGCCTATTTCACACATTCCTTTCATTACGCACAGCGTTGCCTCCGTGAACAATTATTCTACTATGTTGCTATGTTTTGCTTTGCAATGCTTACTTTGCACTGTCACTTTCCGTTCGTTAGAACTTGGAGCGGCTACTGTGATGGTTCGCGAAAGCGTTCAAAGTTGCCCCAAGACGGAGCACGCGAGATTGCTTTCATGCTTAGCAGGTGCTCGGGCTACTCGCGCGGCAAGCAGATGGGGGTAGGGGTGCCGGTACGGAGCACGCGAGATTGCTTTCATGCTTAGCAGGTGCTCGGGCTACTCGCGCGGCAAGCAGATGGGGGTAGGGGTGCCGGCGAAGAGCGTGAAGAGGGAATTTGGTTCGTGCGCTGTTTCTATGGCCCCGTACGCACGACAGCATTCACGCGGTATCGCCCAAATGCACGCACACATACACACACACAGCGGCACGCGAGCCCAGTAGTAAGCGTGCGCACCGGGGAGCGTCGACGACGGTCAATATCGACTGGTGTGTGCGATTCTGCACGATGTAAAACTTTGCTTACCTTCCTATCGTTACAGCACCGCAGGGTATTTAAGTATTTATAGCACGGACAACAGCTTCCAGGAACAAATGAAGTACACGGCCGCACACTAGGAAGTGAAGAGTTCTTCCCTTTTCTGGAAGAATGTGTTCTCTCGCTCCTACCCCAAGCAAGTGGTATCGATTTGCGGGATGGATACTGTAGCTTTTCTTGAGTGCTTTAACATGCGAAAATCGTTTTGGACCTGATTACTGAGTACGCTTGGAAAGTAAGTATACGCGAACACGTCGTCGTTACACACGGACAGTAGTAGTTAGCTGAAATGTGTTCTCTCGCTCCTACCCCAAGCAAGTGGTATCGATTTGCGGGATGGATACTGTAGCTTTTCTTGAGTGCTTTAACATGCGAAAATCGTTTTGGACCTGATTACTGAGTACGCTTGGAAAGTAAGTATACGCGAACACGTCGTCGTTACACACGGACAGTAGTAGTTAGCTGAAAACGGAGAGCGGAGAGTCTGCCTGCATGCACACAACCTACCCCGACCAGCATTACTTTGTTTTGCTTGTGAACAGTGATGTTGTGAAATAAAACTCAGTTCGCATGTTATAAGAAACGTTCCGTTTTTCCGTTCTTCTTGCCAAAGTTTGCACTTTGGTAAGACAATTTATTGCTAATCATTGTTGTTCGGATTTGTATAAAGTGAGATTGATTTGTTTGACGAGTCTTCCGTGGTTATATTTATTATATAACGGCCTGTTGGCTATGTATGACTGATACGACTTGGTATGAACTCAGTTATTTGTAGGGTATGATATTGTAGCTGTTGGTGCAGCTCTTGTCGTTCTTGGAGCTCCTGACGTGCCAGAACCATTTCCCATTCCGATGCCAGATCCATTTTCGACATACCAAGTAGTTGCTGCAGCCTTTTGGTATACACTCTCTGCGATGCTACGCCACGCTTCAACGATCGATTCCGGTCAGCTGTCTCATCATGTTCCTTCTCCAGCTGCAAGAGCAACGCTCGAGTCTTTGCTCTGCTTACACGGGCCGAATACGTGTTCTGCTGGCGTCGTTGCTTTTCGTCCAGTGTAGTAAACTGGGTCGACGTGCTACGAACCATATTCGCGTTGTATGTCAGCTCGACATCTAGAGGAGTGTCCACCGATACGGCCGATAGGTACTTAGGACGACGCTTCAAGTCGTAAGGATTGAAACGGATCTTCTTCGGTGAGGTTCGTCTTGCACGACGCTGATCGATGGCAGGTCCCCACTCAGGTGACGACGATGGTTCCGACGGATGGTCGAGTGTCTGATGCAAGGATTGGTCCGCACACTCTTCTGCGACGCTTGAAACGGGAGTCGACGGAGGAGTCATCACTGCTGGAAACGAAGACTCTTGATGACCCTGTTGTGCCTCCAAAAACAGTGCTTGTAGACGACTCTGGTACAGTTGCTGGAACATCCAGTTCAATTGGAGTAGATGCAGATTATTGCCAAGCGTTGTTGTTTGCTCCACACCAGGGATGTTTTGATGCACGAAGTTCTCCATCGTTGATCGTTACAGCAGTATCTCTTTGAATTGCGAATCTCAAACTTTCAACACACTGTACACGTTCACGTCACGATGGTTAAATCCGTAATGATGAAGAATGTTGGTTGGCACGGAGTTTATAAAGCCCTTACAGGGTAAGATTTGCATTAGTTTGTTGGTTGCACATGTACCTACGCAATATTCTGCATAAGCATAAAGTCGTACCTGTAGGTAGAGAGCGTTGAGCCACAAACATTACCCAAAACATAGGATGATGTCCTTGTTCCTTAGGGTAAAAATATCATGTTTCTATGATGGAGGCGTGAAAAAATATGTTCCCCACAAATACAGTAGGGTAGACGTTCATAATCTGTTGGAAGCAAGTGTTACCCAAAACATTATGCTATTTCAAATTATATGGCAGTGCGTTGTGGTGGTTGCATTATGTTTGACTTCGGATGTATTTATAATTCCATTTATTCTTTCTTGCGCCTATGCGGTTTTTAAGATGAAAATTGCACACATTGTTTTTGGTATCTCACCTAATTTTTACAAAAATCTGTTATTTCAAACCATAAGAACACTCCATCCGATTGTGGTGGTTGCATTATGTTTGACTTCGGATGTATTTATAATTCCATTTATTCTTTCTTGCGCCTATGCGGTTTTTAAGATGAAAATTGCACACATTGTTTTTGGTATCTCACCTAATTTTTACAAAAATCTGTTATTTCAAACCATAAGAACACTCCATCCGATCAACACAAGTATTGTGATAGTGACTGATTTTTCTTGGTTCTTCATTTTTGTATCGGACTATGAAGTAAATGAGTACAATAAAAATTAACATGCAACATGCCTATAAGTGCACATTACAAAATATCAAAAACAGTGAGGAAGTTAGCGCATTCACCGTGAAGAAGATGTGCTCGAATCAGGGTCTTCCGACTTATTCAAACTGCTCGAACAACATTAATGGTGCGGTCTCTAGCGGCCAAGCTTAGAAACAAATAAATAAAGCTAAAGCATTAAGAACAAACCTTTCGATAGAGTGGAAAGCTTTCGAAATATTCCGAAGCTTTTTAAAAGATTTCGCAAAGCGTTAGCTTTTAAATTATTGATTGAATATCGTTATATTATATTTATTGATCTATAACAAAGGGTAGCCTAATAGGTCGAACTACTCAGATATTATAACAATAAACAAAAAGCTGGGATGTATATCTCATGTAATTTTGTGGTAGCGACATTGGTGTTCACACGACAGAACCGGTACACAAATTCCATCTGGATTGTCCTTGTGTAATGTAATGTGTCGTAAACCGATCATGGTACTACCGAGTTTTTAGGATAATATAGTTAGTAAATGAATGATGAATTTTATCCGAACTACAGTGCGTAACTAACGGACTGTTGGAACAGTATCTCGCACATGCGCAGGCCCCCTTCACTCCGCGATGCGATTACACCGAGACGGCGATGCGCGTACACACGCTCACGCTCACCACTCCAGCGCAGCCTACTTTGGCCCATCTACCACGAGCGACTCCCGGGCCCGAAAAATGAGCCGGATCGGATCATCCATCTCTAAACCGCAGCCACAGCAGCAGCTGCGTTCCATTGCCCTACCCTGGGCTAAAGCCCACGTTCCGATGTGGGAGAAAAGCCCACGGAAATTCTCTACCGGTCGCGCTCTCCGGGTCCGCGGGTGTTGGCTTAGGCCCAAACCGGTTCCCACGCAACGCGCGCGCACATGTGCGGCGGGCTCGCGGGCTCCACGATCGCGCCGAGTCTCTCGCACTCTCTGTTGTGGTCCCGGGGGTCTGGAAGGCTTTGCGCGAGGCAACCGCCACGGCGCGAGAGCATTAGCGTTTCGTCTTGCGGCGCGCCGGTCTAGTGTCGCTGTACATACGCCGACGGTGGAGAAGCGAAAACAGCCTACCTACGTACCCACAACTGCTGACCATCTGTCGCTATCCCCGGACCGGATTCCGGAGCGTACGCGTCAGCCGCACGGTGTGTCCTTTGCGATTGTCCTTGCGCGGCTCTGCACTGGCACAGTGATTCGCCGTCTCGGCTCGAAATACAGCGACGCCACGGACGGGTTCCACCGTCTGTCGTTCCTCGCCGTCGGTTGCTGCTGCGCTGGCGTCATTGCGCGTTTGCGCGAACTCCGCAACGCGACTCCTGCCGCCGACTCCGCCGCTGGTGCGTGGTGGTTGCATTATGTTTGACTTCGGATGTATTTATAATTCCATTTATTCTTTCTTGCGCCTATGCGGTTTTTAAGATGAAAATTGCACACATTGTTTTTGGTATCTCACCTAATTTTTACAAAAATCTGTTATTTCAAACCATAAGAACACTCCATCCGATCAACACAAGTATTGTGATAGTGACTGATTTTTCTTGGTTCTTCATTTTTGTATCGGACTATGAAGTAAATGAGTACAATAAAAATTAACATGCAACATGCCTATAAGTGCACATTACAAAATATCAAAAACCAGCGCTTCCGACGGGAAAATGTTGACGCTATCGCACAGCGGAGATGATTTGGCCAAGTCGCTCGGAGCCCTCACGATCTCGCGTACGCCACGCGATCAGTTTTCGGACAAGGTAAGCCCGGTTCCGGTTGTCGTTATCGCAATTATCAGCGCAGTGCCGGTGTAAAGTAAACACAGTAAGTAAACACTGGCACTGTGTTTTGTTTGTACTAGCTGTCAAAACTTGCACCGAGAGCAAACGGGCGATGAAGCCAGCGCCTACTAGATGACCTCCCGCGTCTGTCAAACTTGGCATCATGAGAGTCGATCGCGTAGTGATTGACTTGCTTTGTGTGCTGCCGAGGGCTCTTAAACACAAACGGCAAACACAGCCAGACTCACAGCCAGCCTGTCGTCATCCTTTCCCCGGTGACTCTGCTTCTACCCTCTCGAGAACGAAATTCTCAACAATGATATCATCAATCGTATTTAGAGCGATTATTATCGTTGCTGCGTGGAGTGCAGCCAATTAATCCCGTGTAGGGTCGTTTTTGTCAACTACCACAACCGCCACGACGATAATGAACACGCCGGCGGAGGCACGCGCTTGTAAACCAAAACAAACCTCCGCCCACACACACGCAAAAGCCGCCGCAAACAGAGGGAAGATGCACAATGCCCCCGGCGGGCTGGTAATTAGCGATCACGCCGGTGTGTGCAGCGCACACCATGTGGTGCCATTTTGTAGGTTAGTGTTGACGCGACCCGGTTTATTAGATATGCGCTCGTTCCGGATCGCTACCGCTCCGGTTGACTTCGGCTGCTATCCGTCCCCCACATCGGAACTCTCTGCTTATAGTAGGCTGATCGTGGGGACTAATAATTTGAATGCAGCGAAGATCATGTTCGCCTTGTGGAGAGCGAACTCACTTTATGCACCGCACAACAACGGAGCGCAAACACACGGAGCGGCAAATATCGAGCCAAATGTTGGGCCCGCCTGCATAATAAACAGCTTAATCAAACTGAAACCACCGCTCACGCCCTCCGCCCGAAGACCGTTTGGGGGTTTCGTACGCCAAATGACGTCATTCTTTTAACCCTCCTTTCATACGGTTTTGTTTTCATAACCACATTCTTCCGCGGGCTGGAGCACGCGAACGCGATGATCTCGCATGACAGAGGCCGCCATGCCAACCAGGGACGACGGGATTTTTGGCCATTTTTGGCAGGTGGTTCCGCCCAATAATCCCAGTGCCTTTCGATTCACCTGTCCCGCGGCGTGTGGTCAACGAACGAGTGGTGCGTGCCTCACTGAGTGTTTGTGTGTGTGTGTGCTTGGCTTAGAAGTTTGTACAACAGCCCTAACCGCAGCGCTTCCGACGGGAAAATGTTGACGCTATCGCACAGTGGAGATGATTTGGCCAAGTCGCTCGGAGCCCTCACGATCTCGCGTACGCCACGCGATCAGTTTTCGGACAAGGTAAGCCCGGTTCCGGTTGTCGTTATCGCAATTATCAGCGCAGTGCCGGTGTAAAGTAAACACAGTAAGTAAACACTGGCACTGTGTTTTGTTTGTACTAGCTGTCAAAACTGGCACCGAGAGCAAACGGGAGATGAAGCCAGCGCCTACTAGATGACCTCCCGCGTCTGTCAAACTTGGCATCATGAGAGTCGATCGCGTAGTGATTGACTTGCTTTGTGTGCTGCCGAGGGCTCTTAAACACAAACGGCAAACAAACTCACAGCCAGCCTGTCGTCATCCTTTCCCCGGTGACTCTGCTTCTACCCTCTCGAGAACGAAATTCTCAACAATGATAT
>KZ068401.1:61463-75476 GCA_002091845.1 Anopheles cracens | reverse complement strand
AATATATATAGATACTACTGACAGATTTATGTTGAATTGTTTTCACAACACAATCAAGAAGAAAGTGTTTGTTTGATTCGTTTCATTCACAATATAAAACCAATAATTAAGATGTAGGAGACTCTCCAACGAAGTAGATCGCGACGAAAAAACAGAAGATCTCGACAAAAATAGCAACTCTACTCATCTGCTCGACGTATTCGATTGACAACAGTCCCGCACGAAACGATTTCGTCACGATTTTGGAGCAGACGGAAAGAATCACGCCAACTGGAGTGAGATTTTTAGACGTTTCGACGATTGAATCACCTTCATGTCGTTGAATGTTGCAGGTGACATTAAAGCTAATGAGCAAACAACAACCGCACACGCACAGTAGCAATTTGGGATGCAAAGGTGTTTTTTTCGTTTGGTTGGTTCGATTTTGGTTGGTTTGGGGGGATTCGTGTATCAATGATGGTTTGTCGCAGAAGTGGTCGTTGTTAGATGATTTAAATTTACAACAGCATTAAGTGGGTCCATCGTCATCATCATCAACGTCATTTAGTAGCATCGAGTATCCGTCGTATCCAGTATTCATCGGGACATCCATCCGGAGAGTTGTACAAAAAGGTACAATAAATGCCCCGGACGAAAGTCGTTGGTGAGTTTGTGGTTTGCAAAAGTTGTTGTTAAACGAAAAGAAAAGAAGAATACAACATTCGATTAGTAAGATTCATTGGTATGAGCAGAAACATAACTGTGTACTGATCCTTGTAGGTTCTGAGTGATCACTTAAATTTTAAACGAATCGCAAAACAAATATAAAAAAGTTCACTCTATGTTGGACAACAATTAAAAGTCCCAAATCATTCACTATCTTTTGGATGCCTTGATACAAAAACAATCTGAAAACCTAATTTACATGGTGCACATGTAAACTTGCTACAAGAGATTTTTCAATAAGCAAATCTCTTTCCACACGATTTTTGATAAACTACATTTGTCTAAACTACTACTCCAGAATTACGTATCCAGAGTTTCATAAAAAATACTCTATTATTATGGTCACATTTTTACAATCTACCTATCATCTCGCTACCGTTTTTCATCTCTGCAGATACGCTCTCCCAGCGCTCTCCCAGCATCTCTTTGCGCACGTTTCCCCGACTGGCACGGACGGCGCGAAACTACGTGCCCCGTTCGGACAGAACGCCGGACCACCGTCGCAACAGCAGCAAAGCAATCAGCAATCCTCCTCCGCGTCCGTGGCGCCTCTCTCGCCCAGCACGAACGGTGGAAGCGGAGGCAATCCGCGGCCGGGCGGCGGCGGTGTGATGGGCAGCAGTGGGCCGAACGTTGGCAGCGGAGGTGGCAGTGGCGGCGGCGGCGCTGCGGGACTCGCGAGTAACGGCCCCAATAGTAGCCAACAGCAACTATCGTCCTCGAGCAACGCGCTGTCGTCGGTCGGTGGCCGAAATAGTGGCCTGTTCGGGGGCGGAGTCGGTGGGCAGCAGCGTGGTGGTGGCGGCGGCGGCAGTGGGGCTGGAGGCGGCGCAGGAGGCTTCGCGGACCGAAGGACTCTAGCCGTGCTGAGCGGCACGTCGATGGTAAGTGTTAAAAGAAGCAATTCTGTTTTCTCGTTCTTATGTAGCTCCTGTCTACGAATCTCCTAATCATCAACACAACATGCACCAACATGAAACTCTCACAAAGGGTTTTTTACTCTTACAAATCCCATTCACTGTGAACTGGAAGTTTTCAAACTTAACTCTAACGTGGACAACAATCTTTTTTATGGTGGACACAATGCAACGTTATATCGATAATTACCGAAAGCCGAATTTTCAGCTTTTCTCTTTACTCCAGAGTCTATTTCATTCTTTTTCAAGTGCCATTATACTGTCCAATGTGTTTTTTTTATTATTATATTGCAATCTCTTACGCACTCCTTTGCTTTAATTTTACTGTACTACTTCTTTATGACATTTAATCATTTCTCATTGTTTTGTTACACTGTGTCTGTTTGGTTTGGTTATTGGTAACCATCATTGATACACGAATCCCCCCAAACCAACCAAAATCGAACCAACCAAACGAAAAAAACACCTTTGCATCCCAAATTGCTACTGTGCGTGTGCGGTTGTTGTTTGCTCTGTACTTTGCCGATTTGATTACATACACACCCCGGTGCTAAACAACATGCTGCCACACTATCGTTGTCCCCGTGGTATCTCAAATTGCTCTTCTGATTCGATTGCGTTGCATTATGCTGTCCACGATTCATTGACGAACATTTGCGAATTCGTTATGCCCAACGTACTACCTATGGTCGACTTCAACATAAAAATACACACACACGCACACACATTCACATCTTCCTTTCCAACGTGTGATCCGTGTGCTGCCGTTCCGCTGCTGGACGATTTCCGCCTGCTCGTCCCGATAGGTTATGGCAAACTTGAACTTCCAACAACCGCCCAGAAGCATACCGAGCAGTGTGTCCTTAAGCGGGAGAGGAGGCGGTGGTGGCGGCGGAGGAGGCAACAGTGGGGTGGTGGGCGGTTCGGCCAGCTCGTTCGGCCCTAGCGCACTGTCCGGCGGACATGTCACCCCGACGTCCGGTATGTTCCCTTCGGTGATCGGTGGCGGTGGTGGTGGCGGTGGTGGAGGCGGCCCGTTCGGACAGAACGCCGGACCACCGTCGCAACAGCAGCAAAGCAATCAGCAATCCTCCTCCGCGTCCGTGGCGCCTCTCTCGCCCAGCACGAATGGTGGAAGCGGAGGCAATCCGCGGCCGGGCGGCGGCGGTGTGATGGGCAGCAGTGGGCCGAACGTTGGCAGCGGAGGTGGCAGTGGCGGCGGCGGCGCTGCGGGACTCGCGAGTAACGGCCCCAATAGTAGCCAACAGCAACTATCGTCCTCGAGCAACGCGCTGTCGTCGGTCGGTGGCCGAAATAGTGGCCTGTTCGGGGGCGGAGTCGGTGGGCAGCAGCGTGGTGGTGGCGGCGGCGGCAGTGGGGCTGGAGGCGGCGCAGGAGGCTTCGCGGACCGAAGGACTCTAGCCGTGCTGAGCGGCACGTCGATGGTAAGTGTTAAAAGAAGCAATTCTGTTTTCTCGTTCTTATGTAGCTCCTGTCTACGAATCTCCTAATCATCAACACAACATGCACCAACATGAAACTCTCACAAAGGGTGACTTTTAATTGTTGTCCAACATAGAGTGAACTTTTTTATATTTGTTTTGCGATTCGTTTAAAATTTAAGTGATCACTCAGAACCTACAAGGATCAGTACACAGTTATGTTTCTGCTCATACCAATGAATCTTACTAATCGAATGTTGTATTCTTCTTTTCTTTTCGTTTAACAACAACTTTTGCAAACCACAAACTCACCAACGACTTTCGTCCGGGGCATTTATTGTACCTTTTTGTACAACTCTCCGGATGGATGTCCCGATGAATACTGGATACGACGGATACTCGATGCTACTAAATGACGTTGATGATGATGACGATGGACCCACTTAATGCTGTTGTAAATTCAGTAGCTCAGTGGTAGTAGTAGTGTTTGCGAATGGGCGCATATCGTAGCAACCAACGAAAAACCGGGAAAACACTGTTCCCGAACGAAGCACGCGGGTGAAGCTCATTTGTGAAAATTTCGTCCCCTATAGGTTGTCGCTGTGTTTTTGAATAGCTTTATTCGCGGAAAACTTGGACACCATCCTCCCCCGGGACGACGACCAGGACGAATTCAGGCGGGCTGGAAGGATTTATCGCATTCAGGATACATTTTTTTATGAATCGTTTCCACGAAAGTTAGGTAGGTTTGATTCGCCCGTACGTTCGCTCAACAATGTTTGTTCTGTTTTCTGTTTTTAGGCTGTTTTGGGTGAGGACAGGAAGAACATTTAATTTTGTGTATCCAGCAATACTGGAACGAGGGAACGATGAGCAGTAGGAAGATGTTAGATGTCGGATACATCGGGCCGGTTTCCAGTAATCTCTTTACCGACTCGTAAAATGTAACGGAAGGGGTGGGGGGAGTAGAGGGCCAATCTTATCTCATGCACGTAGTTTCGCGCCGTCCGTGCCAGTCGGGGAAACGTGCGCAAAGAGATGCTGGGAGAGCGCTGGGAGAGCGTATCTGTAAAATTCACACTGCATGGGTTTAAAATTGCATCAAATGATTCTGGAAGATTGTGAAAATTGTTTAAAAAAATGTTTTAGTTATTTTACCCGTCAACAGATGGCGCCACTTAACTTGCTGTTACATTTCTTTTCTTCTTTCATAGAATAAATTAAAACACCCTTGTGCAAGGGTGTCGAACATTAGGGAAACAAAATATTTTGCGGTTTTTTTTTGCATATTTAGAAAACAGAAGAAAAATGAAAACATAGTGCCCTTAGATGTCCAAAAAGGCCCTTAGATGTCCAAACCCCCTTGCTGGGTTGACTGAGTTAATTAGAGTTGCTAAGAAGATCACTTCTACCCGTAAATAGGACAATAAGCGTGTGAAAAATGTCGTTTATTATAGTTAAGACATTTATGTTTACCGTAATCCACGGGTGATTGAAACACAGCCCAGCGATCCCGTAGGTAAAATTGTTAAAAATCCACATTACAGTTCGATTAGGGCGATTCTATCGACGGAGGGTAAAGCGAGGGCAGCTTCAATCACGCGTTCCTCTACGCCTGTGTACGTCCTGCAACACTGTATTTGCTTCCAAATTTGTTTACGCGATCACAAAGAGCGGCGGATTCATGATGTTGTAGGGTAGAGCCGGGAGGGTAGAAAAAAAAAACAAAACCCACAAGACGGCAGTCGTATACAGACACAAACACACCGCGCGTACCCGTGTTTTGATGCAGATCGAAATTTCTCGTTCTTATGTAGCTCCTGTCTACGAATCTCCTAATCATCAACACAACATGCACCAACATGAAACTCTCACAAAGGGGTTTTTACTCTTACAAATCCCATTCACTGTGAACTGGAAGTTTTCAAACTTAACTCTAACGTGGACAACAATATTTTTTATGGTGGACACAATGCAACGTTGTATCGTTAATTACCGAAAGCCGAATTTTCAGCTTTTCTCTTTACTCCAGAGTCTATTTCATTCTTTTTCAAGTGCCTTTATACTGTCCAATGTGTTTTTTTTTATTATTTTGCAATCTCTTACGCACTCTATGGCTTTGATTTTACTGTACTACTTCTTTATGACATTTAATCATTTCTCATTGTTTTGTTACACTGTGTCTGTTTGGTTTGGTTATTGGTTCGGTATATTGGTTGGTAAAAGGGAATAATGGTGTTTCTATTCTACTGGCATTCGGACATTTCCTTACTCTATTCTTTTATGTTTCATCCGTCATATGTTTGTGGTTATATGCTTTCCCGTGAGTCGTCGTCATCATCCGGGTGAACTCTTATCCAGTGAATATATTTTAAGAAAGTTTTTGATTATTGCTTAGTTAAAATTCACACTGCATGGGTTTAAAATTGCATCAAATGATTCTGGAAGATTGTGAAAATTGTTTAAAAAAATGTTTTAGTTATTTTACCCGTCAACAGATGGCGCCACTTAACTTGCTGTTACATTTCTTTTCTTCTTTCATAGAATAAATTAAAACACCCTTGTGCAAGGGTGTCGAACATTAGGGAAACAAAATATTTTGCGGTTTTTTTTTGCATATTTAGAAAACAGAAGAAAAATGAAAACACAGTGCTCTTAGATGTCCAAAACTGGTACAGTTACCTCCTTGCTGGGTTGACTGAGTTAATGAGAGTTGCTAAGAAGATCACATCTACCCGTAAATAGGACAATAAGCGTGTGAAAATGTCGTTTATTATAGTTAAGACATTTATGTTTACCGTAATCCACGGGTGATTGAAACACAGCCCAGCGATCCCGTAGGTAAAATTGTTAAAAATCCACATTACAGTTCGATTATGGCGATTCTATCGACGGAGAGTAAAGCGAGGGCAGCTTCAATCACGCGTTCCTCTACCGCCTGTGTACGTCCTGCAACACTGTATTTGCTTCCAAATTTGTTTACGCGATCACAAAGAGCGGCGGATTCAGGATGTTGTAGGGTAGAGCCGGAAGGGTAGGAAAAAAACAAAACCCACAAGACGGCAGTCGTATACAGACACAAACACACCGCGCGTACCCGTGTTTTGATGCAGATCGAAAACATAGATCCAGGAGTCCTGCCCCTCAGCAGGGTTTTGCGGGCAGCTTGAGCTCCTGTTCTTTTGCTTTTAAACGAGATCGATGATGGATTGCGCTGCTATCAGTGTTGTGTAGATCTTGGCGATGATAGTGTGCTGAATCGCGATTGCATCTCGTATGCGGGTGAGTGTGCGCGTTTGCGATGTGAAGTAAAATCAGAAAAGGAACGATGGGGCGAATATGACGCGCCCGCTCGGTGGTGTTGGGGGTGGTATGCGGAGAGTTTAGGCAAGCCCCACATACACACACTTACGCGGTGCGCTGCAGCATATGTCTCCCCATTTCCAATCTTTCCACACGGCAGCTGCGTCGCATCTGCTTTTCTTTATTTACGCACCGAGTGAGCGTATTCGCCGCGCGCGGCTGTATCTGTGTGCGTGTGCGTTTCGACCATTACGCGGGTGCATTTGTTGTTGTTGTGACTGCCTGCCTGCCTGCTCTCGATAGCATGATGCTCCCGCGCCAACACTAGTCACTGCGGCTAACTCGTGCAGCCGGTTGATAGTGTATGTGTGTGTTGGTGGAAGCGACCGCGCATGAAGCGTTTCATTACCCTTTTCGCGGCCGCAGTCTCATTCTCGCGCAGCGTACGGTGCGTGTGTTGTGTGCTTGGGTTAGTCCACTGCGAGATATTCTTAGCGCTGGTTGGTCTTTCTTCGTCGTGTTCCTGTGTTCGATCGGGGCTCTCAGCTGCACTAGCTGTTTGCTTGTGGCAAATGTGTGCATATTCTTTCCATACGTGTGTGCATTAATCGCATAATTAAATATCACGCGCAGCAGCCGGTGACTTGTTCGATGTATCGCTCAAAACAATAACCTCGCGGTCCCCTGCCTACTGGATGCCTTGAAACATAAACACATACAGACACACACGCGCCAATCTCACGGATAAAGCAAAACAAACCACCCTGGCACAGGGAGAGCGAAAAGTCTCGTGCTCAGCGGGTGCGCGAATGAAATCAAACATAAATAAATGTCTCATCGGGCGTAAGAAGAAGAGCAAGAAGTTCTAATCTGCTGCGCAGTTTTGTTGTAAGCCGTGTGTTGTTTGCCGCGAAGTGCCTCCTCGTGCGTGGTCGTTGCGCTTGCTCATAACCTCGTTTACACCCGTCGTCGCACCGACAGCTGCACGTTAGGACGAAATACTGTATGTGCATGTGTGCGTGTGTGTATGCGTTTGATCTGTCAAAACGAAACACTGAACTCTATCGCGTGCGTGCCCATATCAAAGAAATCTACGAACGCAGCAGCCCTGCCCTTACACTGCCGAGGAGACGACCGTACTTCCGTCCCCTTGATTGGTTTTATATTGTGAATGAAACGAATCAAACAAACACTTTCTTCTTGATTGTGTTGTGAAAACAATTCAACATAAATCTGTCAGTAGTATCTATATATATTATAAATATTACGAGAAATGTATTGCTATACAAGTTACAATACATTCCACCTCGTAAAATCATCAAAAATCAAGTGCGAAACATTCTTTTGAATGCGCGTGTGACATTGAAATTGATTTTGGTGCGATGAAAGCAAGCGACGGGGTTGTTTTTGTTTTGTTTCATGATGATTGTCGGTTTCGAGTAGAAGGCACGGAGTAGATAATGCCTACCGCCGCTGTTATGGTTATGGATTATTCACAGATTGGAGATATTCACTGAACTTTAACCGAAAGGATCGTCGATGGAAGAAATTATTGCCTATTACCTAACGTGTCCCTTTCCGTTATTATTTCGTGTCAATGATTTTAATGGTGTATGTTTAATTTCATGTTTTTTTCTCTTCCTCATGATTTTTAGGCGTTTGGATAAGTTTGCTACCTCGCGCAATCATTAAAATAATCATTAAAATGTTTCTTCTCCGGCTTTCTCTTCTTTTTCGGTGCGGCGGCAAGCCTAGCAACCATCGCAGTAGGCAGTGGTAGTAGTACGGGTGGAAATGTAAGTGAATTCGGAGGGTTTTGTAGGCAGGCGATCGACGCAATTCAAGCGGATGTTCCGTTCAGGTTCAATCACTGGAATATACTGCTCCTTTATGCAGGTATCTCTCTCCCCAACCCCATTGGTATTCCATTGGTATTATGACGCAGCATCAAAAGTATGGCGTCGATGTTTTTTGCGCGGTTCTCTAGCCATTCTAAAAAAATGGTGTTTTTCTCATGGTGAAGGGATCCTGTGAGGGTGCGCAGATAAACAATACCCTGTCGAGAGTTTGTGTAGAGGAACTTGCTGTGTGGCATTCTTTCAAATTGAATGCTCCTAGGGATCAATTCTGTTGTGATGTGTAGGAATGATAAGAGAGAACAGCAATGATTATGCTTAGTAGAAACCAGTTTAACAGTCATGCTTTCAGAAAAGCTCTAGATTTGGCTCTAGCACTTATATAAAAATTAGCTCCTATGTCTAAAAATTAGATAAGCCAGCTTGACTGCATAGATCTTCTAGAAGTTATATCGGTAAAACGGAACGGAACGAGGATGTGTGAATGTAGGGCTATATTTTGATCCAGACAACTATTAGCTTTAATGTCACCTGCAACATTCAACGACATGAAGGTGATTCAATCGTCGAAACGTCTAAAAATCTCACTCCAGTTGGCGTGATTCTTTCCGTCTGCTCCAAAATCGTGACGAAATCGTTTCGTGCGGGACTGTTGTCAATCGAATACGTCGAGCAGATGAGTAGAGTTGCTATTTTTGTCGAGATCTTCTGTTTTTTCGTCGCGATCTACTTCGTTGGAGAGTCTCCTACATCTTAATTATTGGTTTTATATTGTGAATGAAACGCTGTGTGCGTGTGTGTGCAAAGAACCGTCGAGCCGCCACTTCCGGAGTCAGCTTCTCGCATTTGCTACCGGTGTGTTGTTGTGCGCGTTGTGTTGGATGAAGCATGTGCTCCACCCTGCCGACCGGAATGCCACAAAAAGGATACTATCACCATCGAACGACGCCGGTGTCAGGTGCGGCGGCGGCAAGCCTAGCAACCATCGCAGTAGGCAGTGGTAGTAGTACGGGTGGAAATGTAAGTGAATTCGGAGGGTTTTGTAGGCAGGCGATCGACGCAATTCAAGCGGATGTTCCGTTCAGGTTCAATCACTGGAATATAAGCGAGAGAGAAAGAAAGAGAGAGAGAGAGATAATGAGATCAGCACAATCAATTTGCAATGCAGTAAACTCAAGACATTACCTTCGAGATCTGCGTTAGTCCATCGAGACACTTCTTGCAACTGCCTGCGTTCGCTTCCCTTGAGGGTGTTGTACCACCGTGCCTGGGACTTGCACCGTCTACACCACTTCCTGACAGTTGCCTGAGCACCTCTTCGTGGTTCGTTTTCTCTTTGTCCAGTAGCTTCGCCAGTTCGCTCGCCTTCAGCTCCGCCAGCTGTAGAGCACGCTCGAGCGAAACGACCTGCTCCTGCAGGGCGGCAATTTGCTTCGCACTGTCCTGTGCGCGCAGCGTCGAAAGCTCGTGGGCCAGTTCCTCCTTTGTGCCGCTGACTTCAATATACAACCGCTTCAACCGATCGCACTCGCTCTGAGCGTCCGTCAGGAGAAATTTTTGCTTTTCCACTTCGAGCCTTAGCGCCGCGCAGGAACTCGCGTCGGTGGTAAGCTTTTTGCACTTGTCCGCTAGGGTGTCGCGCTCGCGTTCGAGTACTTCGACCCGTTCGTCTGCTTCCAGTTTCGCCTGCTGGAGCGTGAATATCTTATCCTCGAGTGCTTCTTGCCGAACGTCGTAGCTAGACTGACGTCGGTTTGATCCACCGGCAGCAGTGGCGGCCG
This sequence comes from Anopheles cracens, assembly GCA_002091845.1. NCBI lineage: Eukaryota > Metazoa > Arthropoda > Insecta > Diptera > Culicidae > Anopheles > Anopheles cracens. The sequence goes on along the minus strand of KZ068401.1, from coordinate 65,472 downwards.
ATCGATCGGTGCCTTTGTTCGAGGGCGTTGATCCGGCAGGGGTTAGCTTATTCAGCTCCTGCTCCAGTATCTTGCACTTCTGTTCGCGCAGCTGCCGGCGTATGTCGGCCTCGTCGAGGGGTGGCGGCGACGGAGGCATGTCGTCCGACGTGCCGATGCTTTGATCGCGAGAAGGCACCTTCCGCGGTGAGGTGGCACTGTCGCAGGTGGCGCTGGTGTTGGTGGATATTTGATTGCGAATAATCTGCTCGAACTGTGCCGCCTTCTCTTTCAGCTCGTCAATTAGGTGATCCCGTTCGGCCTTCAGATCGAGGCGTTTGTGCAGCTCGCCGATCGTAGCGTGATGTTCGCTGAGCTGCATTTTCAGCTCGCCGATCTCGCGGAGTTGCGACGTGCAGGTCGATTGTAGTTTTAGATTTTCAATTTCAAGCTACAACGATAAGAGCGAGAGAGAAAGAAAGAGAGAGAGAGAGATAATGAGATCAGCACAATCAATTTGCAATGCAGTAAACTCAAGACATTACCTTCGAGATCTGCGTTAGTCCATCGAGACACTTCTTGCAGGTCTCCAGTTTGGCGATCTTGTCCCGCAAGCTCTGCTCTTTGCTCTCCAGCGCATCCTTCATGCGCGTCTGAACCTTTTGCAGTGCCGCGTTGTAGCCTTCTTTGATGCGATCGTACTCCTTCAGCATGTGCTGCTCCTTGTCTTCCGCGTATTTCTACGGTAAATATGAAAAACGTAAATTAAATTATGGCTCCCCTTCTGTGTGTAAAGGAATGTCCTTCATGCATACCTTGTAGTTCAGTGCGGTCTTTTTCGCCGACTGATACTTTTCCGTCACCAGATCCAAACTCTTCTGGTACTCGGCTTCCACCTCGGTGAACCGATCGGTCAGCTCCTGTTCACGCTCCCGGTACATCTTACGCTCGGCCGTGATCTGTGCGATCAGCTTCTCCATCGATTGCCGCTCGCTCGCGACCAGTTCGCGCTTCTCCTGCAGCTCACCCTCCAGGAACTGCACCTTCCGCTGCCCGTTCGCCAGCTCGGTCTTGTACTTGCCCATCAGCTCCGACTGCTTGTCGAACAGGGTGCGCGCGTCCGTGTCCTTCTGGGCGAGCATCTCGCGCACCTTCTCGCGCTCGGTCACGATCGCACACTTCAGCACCTCCACCTCCTGGTTGCGCACCTTCAGCTCGGCCACCCTCTCGTACAGCTCGCCCTTGAGCGTGTCGATGTTCTCCTCGTACCGGGCGAACTCGGTACGGAACCGTTCCTCGACCTGCTTGATTTGCGCGGCAAACGCGCGGGCCATCTCCTCCCGCACCTTCTGCTCCTGTTCGCGCAGCTGCCGGCGTATGTCGGCCTCGTCGAGGGGTGGCGGCGACGGAGGCATGTCGTCCGACGTGCCGATGCTTTGATCGCGAGAAGGCACCTTCCGCGGTGAGGTGGCACTGTCGCAGGTGGCGCTGGTGTTGGTGGATATTTGATTGCGAATAATCTGCTCGAACTGTGCCGCCTTCTCTTTCAGCTCGTCAATTAGGTGATCCCGTTCGGCCTTCAGATCGAGGCGTTTGTGCAGCTCGCCGATCGTAGCGTGATGTTCGCTGAGCTGCATTTTCAGCTCGCCGATCTCGCGGAGTTGCGACGTGCAGGTCGATTGTAGTTTTAGATTTTCGTGTTGATTGTAGAAATAGTAATGCGACATTTCTACTCGCGACATGGGCAGACAAATCACTAGGGCGGCACACGAAAGCCGAAGGGTTCCCGGGTGGGTAATGGCAGTTGATACTTTTCTTACTAAGGCAGGTTTTGCTAATATGATACAATACGGTGTGCTGTGTCATGGATTATGCATTAACATGATTCATTCATTCTACTTATCACACTAGTGCAGGCTGTCTAAAAGGCAAGAGAGGAGACTGCTGCTACCGCTTCGCACTATCCAACTAGCTATTCCGCTTGACAAGCTGCAGCTTTGCTTCGTACTCCGTCTCCAGTTTGGCGATCTTGTCCCGCAAGCTCTGCTCTTTGCTCTCCAGCGCATCCTTCATGCGCGTCTGAACCTTTTGCGCTATGTGAAATAATACCCTTTAAGAGATGATGGTACTTTACCTTTTCAGGTTACTATTGAGCATGGGAGCAACAATTTTGTTTCTTTTTTTAGTTACGATGATTAAAACCTACATATAGAATATGTCCAAATGCATTGGAGGATCTGCTGTAATGAAGGGCTCTATGAGGAACTCACTATCGCATCAAACTCAACGGACATGCGGTAGGTTAGTCAAGCTCCGCCAATAACATTCATGGTGTGTCCAATAACGCCTTCAACCAACCAAACATTAGTAATCGCAATACTCACATACACCTCAAAGAAGTAGATCCTGTGCTTTGAAAAACTGACGAAAACCTTCACACTTTATGCTCAACACTAACATAGTTTTATTAGGCGCTTTAAAGGCGTTATACGACACAATCTAAAACATAAATACTCGTCGCAAGGCTGCTCCTATACGCTATGTAGATTCTTGTCTTCGGCAAAGGGATGAGCGTTCTGTGGAGGTGTTGATTGTAGAAATAGTAATGCGACATTTCTACTCGCGACATGGGCAGACAAATCACTAGGGCGGCACACGAAAGCCGAAGGGTTCCCGGGTGGGTAATGGCAGTTGATACTTTTCTTACTAAGGCAGGTTTTGCTAATATGATACAATACGGTGTGCTGTGTCATGGATTATGCATTAACATGATTCATTCATTCTACTTATCACACTAGTGCAGGCTGTCTAAAAGGCAAGAGAGGAGACTGCTGCTACCGCTTCGCACTATCCAACTAGCTATTCCGCTTGACAAGCTGCAGCTTTGCTTCGTACTCGGTCTCCAGTTTGGCGATCTTGTCCCGCAAGCTCTGCTCTTTGCTCTCCAGCGCATCCTTCATGCGCGTCTGAACCTTTTGCAGTGCCGCGTTGTAGCCTTCTTTGATGCGATCGTACTCCTTCAGCATGTGCTGCTCCTTGTCTTCCGCGTATTTCTACGGTAAATATGAAAAACGTAAATTAAATTATGGCTCCCCTTCTGTGTGTAAAGGAATGTCCTTCATGCATACCTTGTAGTTCAGTGCGGTCTTTTTCGCCGACTGATACTTTTCCGTCACCAGATCCAAACTCTTCTGGTACTCGGCTTCCACCTCGGTGAACCGATCGGTCAGCTCCTGTTCACGCTCCCGGTACATCTTACGCTCGGCCGTGATCTGTGCGATCAGCTTCTCCATCGATTGCCGCTCGCTCGCGACCAGTTCGCGCTTCTCCTGCAGCTCACCCTCCAGGAACTGCACCTTCCGCTGCCCGTTCGCCAGCTCGGTCTTGTACTTGCCCATCAGCTCCGACTGCTTGTCGAACAGGGTGCGCGCGTCCGTGTCCTTCTGGGCGAGCATCTCGCGCACCTTCTCGCGCTCGGTCACGATCGCACACTTCAGCACCTCCACCTCCTGGTTGCGCACCTTCAGCTCGGCCACCCTCTCGTACAGCTCGCCCTTGAGCGTGTCGATGTTCTCCTCGTACCGGGCGAACTCGGTACGGAACCGTTCCTCGACCTGCTTGATTTGCGCGGCAAACGCGCGGGCCATCTCCTCCCGCACCTTCTGCTCCTGTTCGCGCAGCTGCCGGCGTATGTCGGCCTCGTCGAGGGGTGGCGGCGACGGAGGCATGTCGTCCGACGTGCCGATGCTTTGATCGCGAGAAGGCACCTTCCGCGGTGAGGTGGCACTGTCGCAGGTGGCGCTGGTGTTGGTGGATATTTGATTGCGAATAATCTGCTCGAACTGTGCCGCCTTCTCTTTCAGCTCGTCAATTAGGTGATCCCGTTCGGCCTTCAGATCGAGGCGTTTGTGCAGCTCGCCGATCGTAGCGTGATGTTCGCTGAGCTGCATTTTCAGCTCGCCGATCTCGCGGAGTTGCGACGTGCAGGTCGATTGTAGTTTTAGATTTTCGATTTCAAGCTACAACGATA
>KZ068401.1:41851-61453 GCA_002091845.1 Anopheles cracens | reverse complement strand
CAATTTGCAATGCAGTAAACTCAAGACATTACCTTCGAGATCTGCGTTAGTCCATCGAGACACTTCTTGCAACTGCCTGCGTTCGCTTCCCTTGAGGGTGTTGTACCACCGTGCCTGGGACTTGCACCGTCTACACCACTTCCCGACAGTTGCCTGAGCACCTGGCGCTGGTGTTGGTGGATATTTGATTGCGAATAATCTGCTCGAACTGTGCCGCCTTCTCTTTCAGCTCGTCAATTAGGTGATCCCGTTCGGCCTTCAGATCGAGGCGTTTGTGCAGCTCGCCGATCGTAGCGTGATGTTCGCTGAGCTGCATTTTCAGCTCGCCGATCTCGCGGAGTTGCGACGTGCAGGTCGATTGTAGTTTTAGATTTTCAATTTCAAGCTACAACGATAAGAGCGAGAGAGAAAGAAAGAGAGAGAGAGAGATAATGAGATCAGCACAATCAATTTGCAATGCAGTAAACTCAAGACATTACCTTCGAGATCTGCGTTAGTCCATCGAGACACTTCTTGCAACTGCCTGCGTTCGCTTCCCTTGAGGGTGTTGTACCACCGTGCCTGGGACTTGCACCGTCTACACCACTTCCCGACAGTTGCCTGAGCACCTCTTCGTGGTTCGTTTTCTCTTTGTCCAGTAGCTTCGCCAGTTCGCTCGCCTTCAGCTCCGCCAGCTGTAGAGCACGCTCGAGCGAAACGACCTGCTCTTGCAGGGCGGCAATTTGCTTCGCACTGTCCTGTGCGCGCAGCGTCGAAAGCTCGTGGGCCAGTTCCTCCTTTGTGCCGCTGACTTCAATATACAACCGCTTCAACCGATCGCACTCGCTCTGAGCGTCCGTCAGGAGAAACTTTTGCTTTTCCACTTCGAGCCTTAGCGCTGCGCAGGAACTCGCGTCGGTGGTAAGCTTTTTGCACTTGTCCGCTAGGGTGTCCCGCTCGCGTTCGATTACTTCGACCCGTTCGTCTGCTTCCAGTTTCGCCTGCTGGAGCGTGAATATCTTATCCTCGAGTGCTTCTTGCCGAACGTCATAGCTAGACTGACGTCGGTTTGATCCACCGGCAACAGTAGCGGTCGATCGATCGGTGCCTTTGTTCGAGGGCGTTGATCCGGCAGGGGTTAGCTTATTCAGCTCCTGCTCCAGTATCTTGCACTTGGACGTGAGCCGAAAGGCTTCCTCTTTGTACTGGTTCATCTGCACCAGCGTTTCACTTTCGTCCTTTTTCAGCTGCTCCAGCTCAGCATCCTTCGCCTGTAGGTTCGCTTCCAGCTGGCGTATCGTTTCGCGCTTTTCCTTCTGACCTGTCATACAGACCATCAGTTCGTTCTTGAGCCGCACCACCCGGTTATTGCAATCGCCTGCGCCACGATCACGCTGGAGCTGGGTATTGTTTGGCGTACTACCGATCAGATTGCGCTGCGCAAAGGTGTACCCACCGGCGGTGGCATCCTGCTGCTGCCCGGTAGCTGCTTGCCCCCGTTCTCCCGACTCGCCCTCATCGTCATTGTCTTCCTGGCGCCCGTGTACGACACTATCCATCAGCTCGAGCTCAGCGTTCGTTTTCTCCAGCCGGCTCGTGAGATCGCTGATCGTTTGACGCATCCCCGTGTGTTCCTGCTCGAGTGCATTGATCCGGCTGCGTAGTCGCAACCGTTCGTGTTCGAAATCAACCTGATGTTTGCCCTTCGACAGTAAATTCGAACACTGACGTTGCGAGTCCTCCAGCTGCTCCTGCAACCGCTGGACGCTCTCCGACTGCTCGATCAGCATCGCTTCCCGGGACTTCTGTAGCTCACCGTACCGTGCCTCCAGCCGTCGGCACTCTTGCTGCCGCTCGTCCAGCTCGCTGCGCAGATTGTCCACCTGCTGCTGCATCATCGCCACCTTCGCGTTGTGGCGCTCCTCCGTCTGCTTCAGCAGCGCATCCGTGTGTCGGTCCGCTTTCTGGGCCGTGTTTTGCTCCAGCATCCGGTAACGGTGCAGGCTGTCCTGCAGCATCATGTTTTTCTGCTCCATCTCGGCCACCAGTGCCACATTGCGGTCCTCCAGCGCAGCCACCTTCGTCCGGAGCTTATCGTTTGCGTCCTCCAGCTCGGAGATTTTCGTCTTGCTCTGCACCAACAGCTCGCGCGTTTGGTCTCGCGTCATAATTGCACGGTCCTTCTCGGCCTGCTCGATGAGCAGCCGCTTGTCAAGCTCACCGATCTGCTGCTCATGCTTGTGCCTCTGCTCGTACAGCTCTCTCGTCGCGTGCTCCAGCTCCCGACTTTTTGATTCGAGCAGTAATCGCAACTCCCGTACGGCCGCTCCGCCGTGATCTTTTGCGATCACGGGTGCGGAAGCATGCTCCTTCTCAAAAGCCCGCATCCCGTTGCTCGGATGGATCGTTGGCAGCGGTCCAGTCGGGGCAGGTGGTCGTTTAGTTTTTTTTGCCGCCGTCGAGTTTCTTCGTTACTTCTTTTTCAAAACGGAGATCTTGTTCTGTGAACAACTGTCAATTCGCGCGTCGTTGTGTGGAAGCGTTTATAGTGTTGACTTCCATGCTTCGATACTGGGTGCTTTGGAAAATAAAACATTCGGAAATTTTCGATCGGTATTGTTGAATAATTTTGAAAAATAGTATAACAACCATTATTAACAACTGCATATTTGCTATATATTTGCTTCGAAAAACAAGTGTAAAATAATAAAACACAGAATGAAACCGGAAAGGCATACAGCACAACCCTGACTATTCTGACAGTTGAAATAAAACAAACATGTAGATCGCTGTGTTTACGACAGTTGCGGAATTTCGCCGGTCAGAAAACTGATAAAATATAGAAAGTATCGTTTCGATGAATGATACAACGCTTAAATCAATTGCAAAGAGCCTCGTCCCGGAAAACTATCTTGCCCTAGCGAACGATGCACGACAGGAACGTGACAAACAAATCAAAGTGTTGCTCGAACAGGTGCGTTTCGGTAGTGTTGAATGCCTTATATGCCCATCGACTGCTACTTCTAATACATCACTCCTCGGTTTTAGCGAAAGTTACCACTCTCAGGATGGAGCGAACCGATGATCGAATATATGATAAGCGAGCTTGCTTTATTAGATACCAATAACTTCCCCTCACGATGTGGCGTCGGAGAACGTGAAGGACGAGTCATTTGTGGTGAGCCATTTCAGGCTTAACTTCTTGTTTTAGTTGTACTAATGCATACTTTATTTCAAGATCTCGTGCGTCGAAGGCATTATAACTTCGCGCACGGCATTGGACGATCGGGCAACCTGATGGACGCACAGCCGAAAGCTGCCGGGTCGACGATAATGTCCAACCTCACCAACAATCTGGTGCGAGATCTGATTTGTTCTATCGGCATTTCTACGTGTACCAAAGCGATCGTTGTACCGTTGGCGACAGGCATGACCGTCATGTTAACGCTGCGTGCTATTCACTCCAAGCGGCCCACATCACGCTTCGTGCTTTGGTCACGGGTAGATCAACAATCGTGCTTCAAGAGTATCGTAGCCGCAGGACTAACCCCGGTCATCATCGATAGCTTACTTGCCTCGGAGACGGATCGTACACAGACCCAGCATGAACCAGTGTCAACGTTTGCCACCGATGTTGTTGCGTTCGAAACGAAAATTCATGAACTAGGTGCGGAACATATATGCTGCATTCTCTCCACAACCAGCTGCTTCGCGCCGCGTAGCAGCGACGATTTGGGTGCGCTCGGTAAGCTTTGCCAAAACTACGACATACCGCACGTCGTGAACAACGCATACGGACTGCAGAGCTCGTACTTTTGCCACCAACTAAACCAAGGCTCGCGAGTGGGTAGAATCGATGCGTTCATCCAGAGCACGGATAAAAACCTGCTCGTGCCCGTGGGTGGTGCGATCGTGGCAGGATTTCAGAACGATACGGTCGAAACGGTGGCTCGACTCTATCCTGGCCGTGCGTCCTGCTCCCAGTCGTTGGATGTGTTAATGACGCTACTGTCGCTGGGCCTGACCGGTTATCGAGAGCTGATGAAAGCCCGCCAGGAAATGCATCAGATGCTTCTGGAAGAACTAACGGAGCTTGCGAAAACACACAACGAGCGTGTGCTTCCCTGCCGTAATCCCATCTCGATCGGTGAGTGAACGAAATGCTTCTCAAGAGATCTATTTAACACACGTTCACTTCGGTTTTTTTCTGCAGCAATGTCACTTGGGACGTTCCAAACGAGTTCCTGCCGACTGGAAGTAATTGGATCAATGTTGCAGAAGCGCGGTGTGTCGGGCTGTCGGATAGTAAGCACGGCGGATAGCAAAACCATCGATGGCCATTCCTTTCTTCGGTGGGGCTCACACAGTTCGAGAACCACTGTGCCTTATCTGACGGCTAGTGCCTCGCTTGGCATTGAGCGGAAGGATGTAACGATTTTTCTTGCAAAGTTGGATGAAGTTTTACGTAAATATCGTACCAAGTACATGGGGGCTTGAAAGTACTTACTCTTCTGCAAGCTGTGATTAACCAATTCTATGTTATTTCATACTATTTATTATAAAGAAAAGTGGTTTGAAATAATCACTTTCGCATTTTCATCGAGATCTTTGAAAGAACATCAGCTGCAAAGGAGTTACGACAGTTTATGTAAACCGTAGTTAACCATAAGTATCGCGGATGATAACAGGTCATATATAAAAAGCATTCGACTTAGCTTCCGGCATTTGAAAACATCTTACATAGCTAGAGTTTTCCCATTTACTGCATCCACACTGCGCTGACACACAAGTTCGAAAACGCATTGATGCTGAACAAAAGCGCGCGAAACAATGCGCGCACACAAAAGCGAATGAACTGTGAGAGTGCCCGAATGGTTTGGTGGGTGGACGGGCAAGCGTACTGGAAACCGGGAGCCAAATGCGTACGATGCGTCGTACGAGCCGTCTGTACGGGCAAACTTCTTCTTCGACTTCGATTCCTCTTCTGCCACGCTACTGGCTCGTGGATGTTGCCTGGCTAGATCAGACGCATTTTGCGCACAGCTGATCCATAACAGTGCGCCGACATACACAGCCACATAGAGGGGAACCACTCCTTTCGGTTGATTGAGGATCGGTAGTGAGCGTTGTTTCTATGCTCCGCAACTCCGCGTGCCGTGCGCGTCGAGGCGGGCGCGTTAGGCAGCGTGTTCGTTGGGGGGAGGTTGGTTTTGTTGATGGAGGGACGCACCGTGCACGGTTTCCACCTCATTTCAGGTTTTCCATTATTTCGATCGGACAATTAGAACCGCTCCCACTTCCGGCGGTCTTGCGCTGGTCGTTTGTGTGCATGTCAGTCGAATTTATCCCCGGTCCCAACCTTTGGCGTTGTTTTCACGGCGAGCGAACCGCACCATTTGTTGCAGCCGATGTTTTTTTTTTGTTTATTAGTGAAATTTATTTCTGGAAGTTAGGACGGCTAAGCATTTATGACTTAATATTCTCTTTTCTATAAAAATTACAACAATACAGGAATTGTATTTAGTATAACTCAATCTCCATATTTATTTACATACTACTCATAGAGGCAAGTCAGGGCTCTAACATTCCAGTACACCGAGAAAACCTAAATGGACAACAACTACCGCCAAAGATCATGTCTCAATAATTTCCGGAAATGAGCGCGTTCGAACATTCTTCCTATCATGTAACTAAAAAGGTTTTCCATTTCTAGGTATCGACCAACCGAACAGTACGATATCCTTCCGCATCGATGCATTACCAAAAAGGGATTCGACCCTTCGGGACGATTGATGATGCGCTGCCGGTTACGTTTGCCGCTGTGACGCCAATCCATCCGTACAGGGCGCCCCGTTCGATCGTTCGGTGCTAATGAAGATTGATGGATCGATCGGCTTCGGGGTGTGTTTCGGCATCGGGTCCTTTTGTTGGCAAATTTCACTTTCCAGTTGTATGGTCTGGAAATCTATCACGCAAGCCAGATGCAGCCGGTTGGCGCAGTGTAGGCCTAGACGGATCGAGCTCATGCAGATCATGTAAAGCTGTCGCTAAAGCTGCGTCTGACTTTCGACATTAGGTTCCGAACGTTACTCGACGCTTTTTGTTCGGCACGGAGAAAGGACACTTATTCCCGGTGGCGCAGACGCGAGCAAGGAAGGACCGGGCACGGGAGACAGGTTAGGCGTGGCCCTACCGTGGATCCCTTCTGCGATCGTGGTTGCATGAATTTTACATCCTCGCAGGGGTTGAACCGATTTCATTCCTTGCCGCTTCGACACCGGCCTGTTTTCAGTTACCGGTTTAAGGATTTTTTTTTTCATTTATGTTGTTGTTGTCGTTGTGAGCTGATTGTTATGGGTTTTGGATGTGCAATCTTGTTTACGGTTGATCCCGTCGAGTGGCAATTTATCGCAAACATTGCTTTCGTTTTCCGACCTTTTCCGTGGGCAGCTGCTACGTACGGGACAGACAAAACGAGGTCCACAATCGATCATTCCCGGGGCCATGTACAATAACACCCAAAAACTCATCAAGATGATCTCGATCTCGATTCACCTCCGGAAAGTGTGTCGCAAATCGGTGCCTTCGAGTGAGGGACACTTTTGTGGATAATTGAAGCGGAGGCGCTCGTCGCCCGCCAAATCGACAAACGCAAACAAATCCCTTGCGGACGCAGCATCCTGTCCCGCACTCGACGAACTCCCGGAGCGGGCTCTTGTTACCTGTTGCCGACCGCTCGAGCTCGATCGTTCGGATAATCCTGCGCATAGGGGATGCAGTACACACCGTGGCGGCTGGCCCGTGATGGGTCCAGCTGGAAATTTGATCCTTCTGCGTGCCTCCTGTGCCAGACGCTCCTCTCCCGCATCTGTCCTCAGCCGCCGTTGTCGCCCAAGACGTGCGAGCTCCCGTCTTGACCAGCGTGCACATCACCCCGTCCGAAGCAGGATGATCTGCGCCTGCCGTGGATTTGCCCGCAGAGCAACTGGCTCAAAAAACTGGCAAGCACAAGACAGAGAAAAAAAAACAACAACCGTCAAACAAAGCGACCCGAGGAAACCTCCGCAGCAGGTACGGCAGGCATGTGGAACCGTTCGTCCGTGTTTTGTGTTGCTCGGGCTCCGGAGGACGATGGCGGCGCGAGGATAACGGATATCGGCTCGGCTCGTATTTCCAGGTGTTTCCTTTCCTTCTGATTATCCTGCCGAGATTCGGATCGGTGGAGAAGGCTGAAGGCGCAGACGCGAGCAAGGAAGGACCGGGCACGGGAGACAGGTTAGGCGTGGCCCTACCGTGGATCCCTTCTGCGATCGTGTAACTTTCCTGGGCAGTACTCCTGCTCCTTCCAACTCCTTAAATCTCAATAACGCATCCTCTTTTATCAGCTGTTAAGCAATTAAGTCCCATTGCTTGTCAAATCTACAATATTATTCAAACTTAATTCAAGACCAATTGATACTAAACTTGAAGTCATAGTCATATTCTCTTCCACCTATCGAAGAAAAGACTTGATTCAGCATGGAATGAATATAATTCTTGACATGGTGGGTTTTTTGATTTCGCGATGTCATCAACGGACGCAAAAGGACGATCTTTGGAACACATCTCAATTACATTGGTTCAGTGTGTCGTAGAATGGTACTGGCCGTAAAAGTGCTACATCTCAGGCTCCTCTTGATTCATTCGTTTTACAGCCAATAAATTTCACAGGATTATTGACGGAACGCTGAATCAGCGTATACCTCACAGACTCGTATACGGGTATGTAAGAGTGATCGATTCAGATTAAAAATCTGTAAAGGCGTCTGCTCCTCCATTACTTTCGCTTCCCGGTAGGACATCTGTGTGAAAGCCACGTGACCAGCTGGTTCTATTCGAACCAAACGAAAGATGATTTAGGAAAGCCCGTCGAGTGGCAATTTATCGCAAACATTGCTTTCGTTTTCCGACCTTTTCCGTGGGCAGCTGCTACGTACGGGACAGACAAAACGAGGTCCACAATCGATCATTCCCGGGGCCATGTACAATAACACCCAAAAACTCATCAAGATGATCTCGATCTCGATTCACCTCCGGAAAGTGTGTCGCAAATCGGTGCCTTCGAGTGAGGGACACTTTTGTGGATAATTGAAGCGGAGGCGCTCGTCGCCTGGTCGCACTTCCCGGCCACTTCCTGTGTCTTGCCGTCGTTGTTGTCGTCGTTCGTCCCGTGCAACGCTGCCGGACTTAAGCGCCATCGCCATCGGATGAACCGAACGTTCGTCTGCCGGGGGCTGATGATGTTGATGGTTGCTGCCTGCTCGAAACGGCCAACGGCACCATGTGGGTCATGTGGGTTGACGGCACGGTGCTGCGATAGGACGCTAGCACTTCCTACTAATTCGTCCGCTTTTTTGCGTTTTCGTCCTTTTTCCGACCGCTCGAGTTTTAGGGCTCGACGGTAATTTATATGCGACGGCGTTAATCTAACCATCTCCTAACCTTCAGCCAGCCAGAAGTGCTCGTGACAGGTGGATAATAGCGCCGTAATGGGCAGGGAACGAGATACACACGGATTTAATCTTTTGGACGGGGGTTTCTTACAATATTACTTCTTTTCTCAAGGTGGATGCAAGGAATTCAGAACATCACAAAAGGATGAACATTTAAAATTAGTTAAGTTTCACAAATCTAGTCACCGTTTGAACCGAACTACACAAGGTTTAATTTGTATGCTCTTATAGTTTTTGGAAGATAATAGGAGCCATCATAAAAGTTTGTTTCATTAATTCTGGTTCGTTATAATCGATTGTCGAAGTCTATCTAGTCCTATACAAGATCTGCACAAAGGATGTGTAAATAATCTTAAAGTATAGTAACTTTCCCTCCAAATTTGGGATTAAAGTTCGAATGTGCCATCCTAACCTGAATAGGCTTTAAAAAGATATGCCAGACTGTGAAGGGATTTGTAGACTTCACTCAGCTCCATGAGCTCAATAAAGATATAACGCTATACACAAATGGATACAAATAATTAAAAAGTGCAGATATAAGATCAACTTTCCTGGGCAGTACTCCTGCTCCTTCCAACTCCTTAAATCTCAATAACGCATCCTCTTTTATCTTCCCCGGTCTCTGGACTGATGTGGTGTGAGTTGTTTTTTTTCTCGCCTGTCTTTTGGGGTGATTCGTTCTCCTTTGCAGGATGGCTCCTGCCGCAAGCCACAACCTTCAGCGGTTACATCGTAAGAGCCGAGTGCCGGCAGCTGCACATCGTTGGGCTACACCAACGTCTCCGCAGAAAACCTGCCGCCGGGCACGCCGCGTCCCCGTTCCGGGGGGCAGAAAGAGCGTGAGATACTGTCCCTCTGCCGTTCGCCATCGATCCGGCCGTACCTTCGCTCCGATCGCGGTTCCTTTCCGCCCGGTGCGGTAATGGTGGCGATGATTATGATGATGCCGGTGGTACACGTACACGTCTGCCGTATGCGTTTTTGTTTTTTTCTCTCCTTTTGGTTTTTGGTCGCACTTCCCGGCCACTTCCTGTGTCTTGCCGTCGTTGTTGTCGTCGTTCGTCCCGTGCAACGCTGCCGGACTTAAGCGCCATCGGATGAACCGAACGTTCGTCTGCCGGGGGCTGATGATGTTGATGGTTGCTGCCTGCTCTAAACGGCCAACGGCACCATGTGGGTCATGTGGGTTGACGGCACGGTGCTGCGATAGGACGCTAGCACTTCCTACTAATTCGCGTTGATTTTGTTCGAACAAATCAATTAGGTGGAATTCGAGGGAGGACGCCATCTATAACGTAGTTCGATAAGAAGCAATACCTTATTTTTCAAGCAGTTTTCAACATCTTAAAGAACCAAATGATAAGCTTCCAGTTTACATCCATTGCGTGCTGTTAGTTGTACGAGCCTGGTTAAGCTTCGTGGTCTTTGACGATGATCCATGATCCAGAGCAGCTTTTTGCTGGCTATTTCGTTTTTGGGTAATTGCTTACTTATACTATTCCTTTTTGTATTCACCAAGGAAGCTTCCCCGGTCTCTGGACTGATGTGGTGTGAGTTGTTTTTTTTCTCGCCTGTCTTTTGGGGTGATTCGTTCTCCTTTGCAGGATGGCTCCTGCCGCAAGCCACAACCTTCAGCGGTTACATCGTAAGAGCCGAGTGCCGGCAGCTGCACATCGTTGGGCTACACCAACGTCTCCGCAGAAAACCTGCCGCCGGGCACGCCGCGTCCCCGTTCCGGGGGGCAGAAAGAGCGGGAAGGAAGTGGTACGAAAAAAGTAAGAGCTCGATTTTGGGACGGTGTAAGAGGGTGTGCGTTTCCTTTTCGGAAGAGGATTTCTTGCCCGTCTTATCCATCTCTACATGTTTTTTTACTTCGTGCAGAGTTGTAGACACTTTTTTTAGGTAATTGTTTATTAGATAAGTATATTTTCAGGGGAAAAAGCCAGCATGGAAGAAGGATGCACGGTTCCCTTTAAACTCTTTCGTTGAGTTAACGTTGCGGCGAAGTATTCGCGCCTCGGAATGCCTACCATCTGCCGGACGCCATATCCCCAAACCAGATCGCAATGTCCAAGTGCCCAACTGTCGCGGACACCCGGACAGTGCGAGTCAGAGTCATGAATTTCGACACGATCGATTCCGAAGATCGAACCGGGTTGAGGCCGAAACGGGCCAGAAACGACGAAACAGCCACCAGCTGGCTGGCTGCCTTTCCACAATCCGTCCGTACGATTAATAGCTTAATGATAATTTCTCGAAAAGGTGGTATGTATGTCTTTCTTCTTTGGTCGTGCGTTGTCGAGCTGCTGCTGGTTGTGTTGTATTTTGCGCACAGCTGATCCATAACAGTGCGCCGACATACACAGCCACATAGAGGGGAACCACTCCTTTCGGTTGATTGAGGATCGGTAGTGAGCGTTGTTTCTATGCTCCGCAACTCCGCGTGCCGTGCGCGTCGAGGCGGGCGCGTTAGGCAGCGTGTTCGTTGGGGGGAGGTTGGTTTTGTTGATGGAGGGACGCACCGTGCACGGTTTCCACCTCATTTCAGGTTTTCCATTATTTCGATCGGACAATTAGAACCGCTCCCACTTCCGGCGGTCTTGCGCTGGTCGTTTGTGTGCATGTCAGTCGAATTTATCCCCGGTCCCAACCTTTGGCGTTGTTTTCACGGCGAGCGAACCGCACCATTTGTTGCAGCCGATGTTTTTTTTTTTGTTTATTAGTGAAATTTATTTCTGGAAGTTAGGACGGCTAAACATTTATGACTTAATATTCGCTTTTCAATAATATTTACAAGAATTCAGGAATTGTATTTAGTATAACTCAATCTCCATATTTATTTACATACTACTCATAGAGGCAAGTCAGGGCTCTAACATTCCAGTACACCGAGAAAACCTAAATGGACAACAACTACCGCCAAAGATCATGTCTCAATAATTTCCGGAAATGAGCGCGTTCGAACATTCTTCCTATCATGTAACTAAAAAGGTTTTCCATTTCTAGGTATCGACCAACCGAACAGTACGATATCCTTCCGCATCGATGCATTACCAAAAAGGGATTCGACCCTTCGGGACGATTGATGATGCGCTGCCGGTTACGTTTGCCGCTGTGACGCCAATCCATCCGTACAGGGCGCCCCGTTCGATCGTTCGGTGCTAATGAAGATTGATGGATCGATCGGCTTCGGGGTGTGTTTCGGCATCGGGTCCTTTTGTTGGCAAATTTCACTTTCCAGTTGTATGGTCTGGAAATCTATCACGCAAGCCAGATGCAGCCGGTTGGCGCAGTGTAGGCCTAGACGGATCGAGCTCATGCAGATCATGTAAAGCTGTCGCTAAAGCTGCGTCTGACTTTCGACATTAGGTTCCGAACGTTACTCGACGCTTTTTGTTCGGCACGGAGAAAGGACACTTATTCCCGGTTCCGTTTTTGTTTCATTTCCAGCGTGAAAAGGTGTGAAATTAAACGAAAATAGGTATCCACGAAAGCCTGCCGGCTGCCCGTGTAGCGAGCGGAGGGAAATAGAACGGGCGAAACCGATCGGTAAATGGATCTTTCTCGATCGTTGCGCTCGATTTGTGATAAATGTGTGTGCCTGCTAAGAAAACATCAAACTCCACACAATGTTCCTAACGAAAACCAAACAATTTTCCACAACAAAACAACGATTCCAGCCAATTTTAATCCGGCACCGTAATGCCGATCGCTGTCAGCATCCTTATGGGCTGCACGTCGCCCGAATGACACGCGGCGCAATCAGCACTCGTTATCGGCTATTAAAATTTTGAAAGTCATTAAAGTCCACCGGCGACAGCATGCGAGATGGCGTAAAAGCGGGCGAAACTGAAAACAACAGACCGCACGGGCTACAAATTACACCACCTTGTGCACAATGTTGTGTGTGAGTGTGGTGAGCTGAATGCACCTGCTACTTTCGTCCCCGTGCTCGCGGCACATCCACCGATCACGGGATGCATCGCGTGCCCTCGCATCTGGCCATTCGGGGAGGATGAGCTGTGAGGGCAACATTCAGGTGCCTCCGTGTCGCACGATTATCAATTTCATCCGGCCATTCCGTCGCCTTTCTCTACACTCGATAAACGACCGCGGGCCGTAGTGCAAAGGGAAGGAAGTGGTACGATTTTGGGACGGTGTAAGAGGGTGTGCGTTTCCTTTTCGGAAGAGGATTTCTTGCCCGTCTTATCCATCTCTACATGTTTTTTTACTTCGTGCAGAGTTGTAGACACTTTTTTTAGGTAATTGTTTATTAGATAAGTATATTTTCAGGGGAAAAAGCCAGCATGGAAGAAGGATGCACGGTTCCCTTTAAACTCTTTCGTTGAGTCTCCTTTTGGTTTTTGGTCGCACTTCCCGGCCACTTCCTGTGTCTTGCCGTCGTTGTTGTCGTCGTTCGTCCCGTGCAACGCTGCCGGACTTAAGCGCCATCGCCATCGGATGAACCGAACGTTCGTCTGCCGGGGGCTGATGATGTTGATGGTTGCTGCCTGCTCTAAACGGCCAACGGCACCATGTGGGTCATGTGGGTTGACGGCACGGTGCTGCGATAGGACGCTAGCACTTCCTACTAATTCGTCCGCTTTTTTGCGTTTTCGTCCTTTTTCCGACCGCTCGAGTTTTAGGGCTCGACGGTAATTTATATGCGACGGCGTTAATCTAACCATCTCCTAACCTTCAGCCAGCCAGAAGTGCTCGTGACAGGTGGATAATAGCGCCGTAATGGGCAGGGAACGAGATACACACGGATTTAATCTTTTGGACGGGGGTTTCTTACAATATTACTTCTTTTCTCAAGGTGGATGCAAGGAATTCAGAACATCACAAAAGGATGAAAATTTAAAATTGAACCGTTTGAACCGAACTACACAAGGTTTAATTTGTATGCTCTTATAGTTTTTGGAAGATAATAGGAGCCATCATGAGAGTTTCGATTGCAGGTGCGATTTTATCGCCATTTCGAACTCGAAGAAAGTCACTCGGTTCACGCATGAAATGGGTATAATTATAAATGAACTAGCCCGCTCTAATTGATGTGCATTTTATTCGCATCACTTTCAATTACGCATAAAGTTCTTGCCATCCCTCAACGATCACCGTCCTAAGCAAACATCAAACGAATAATAACTTTATGTTTGTTTTATTGCCATCTTCCGAGGCACAAACAGATCCGAGTGCGCTATCAGCAAATCGTCCCCGGCTTGGAATGGGAACAGACGAAGGATCGTGCAATCTATACTCCCATTGCCGTTCTGGTCCGAGGGCAAACAATCAAATTAAAATTAAGGGTGTCAAATGTATGACCCATCCTATTCCTTTCCCTGCCAGGGCAGGAAGCAGGACGTCGCTTAGGACGCGCACAGGAAACGCGTAGGGTTCCTTGTTGAAACCCATCGTCCCATTCCAGCAACGCACGAACAAAGGCTGTGCCTGGGAACCTGCGAGCACTGAGCACTGCAGTTGATCAACAGGGCGAAACAGCAACACACGATGCTAAGCAAGCAGTTAGCTTTAGTTACATCACCCGTCAACAGATGACGCCACTGAACTGAGCTACTGTTTTCAAAATGTGTTGATTTGACACGTGTTTTTTTGTTCTAATAATAAGTAATAAAAAAGCAATAATTTAATCATTCATTTCACGTAAATCGTTGTTTTTAATTGTAGAAGAATAAGAAAAAGCAATTGAAAGTAGGTTTCCCTCAGTTGTGATTAATGTCTAGTCGATTTCTAGTTCCAGTCGAAACGATTCATCAGTAAGAAAAACAAAGGAAACAATATAAACTAATGCTCTGCTCTTTTAAAAGAGCACACATTTCGGCGGGACTTGGAGGAAGTTTTTCTAGGACGAGTTGTTACGGTATACGTTTTCTCAACAGTTTACCAAACATCTTCTCCAATCAGTTGTTGAATAGCTCTTCGCAACATCTGAACACATTTATCTGTTCCTATCCCATAAGAAGCGTTCATGCTGTATATCCTGTTTCCTAATGTTCCCAACTGTTCTTCCAACGTACGTACGCTTCTCTACAAACGTATGTCATTCCCATTCCAAGCGCTCCTTACCTAACGACCCGGTGTGCAAATTGTGGTTCTTCCGCTCCTTCCCGTCCCGTGCTGCGGAATCGTAAAAGAAGGCGCAGACGCGAGCAAGGAAGGACCGGGCACGGGAGACAGGTTAGGCGTGGCCCTACCGTGGATCCCTTCTGCGATCGTGTTTGCATGAATTTTCCATCCTCGCAGGGGTTGAACCGATTTCATTCCTTGCCGCTCCGACACCGGCCTGTTTTCAGTTACCGGTTTAAGGATTTTTTTTTCATTTATGTTGTTGTTGTCGTTGTGAGCTGATTGTTATGGGTTTTGGATGTGCAATCTTGTTTACGGTTGATGAGTTCTTGTGCTGCTGGATGCTGTAGTCTCATCCCGGCGATTGATCCTTTCCAATTTAGTGTCCTGAACGAATATAAATTTGACTGAATTTGCCTTGAGGCATAATTTTGTATTATTTGGATGCAGTTACAAATAAAGTTATTGTTAATTGTTCCCTAAATGGTTTGAAATGTTTTAAATGAAGACAAATAACTAGAAAAGTCAGGAATTCGTAGAAAAGCAAGCAGTTAGCTTTAGTTACATCACCCGTCAACAGATGACGCCACTGAACTGAGCTACTGTTTTCAAAATGTGTTGACACTTTTTTTTTGTTCTACAATAAAAAAACGAGCTGACTAAGTAGTGAAAAGTAATAAAAAAGCAATAATTTAATCATTCATTTCACGTAAAACGTTGTTTTTATTTGTAGAAGAATAAGAAAAAGCAATTGAAAGTAGGTTTACCTCAGTTTTGATTAATTTCTAGTCGATTTCTAGTTCTAGTCGAAACGATTCATCAGTAACAAAAACAAAGGAAACGATATAAACTGATGCTCTGCTCTTTTAAAAGAGCACACATTTTGGCGGGACTTGGAGGAAGTTTTTCTAGGACGAGTTGTTACAGTATACGTTTTCTCAACAGTTTACCAAACATCTTCTCCAATCAGTTGTTGAATAGCTCTTCGCAACATCTGAACGCACTTATCTGTTCCTATCCCATAAGAAGCGTTCATGCTGTATATCCTGTTTCCTAATGTTCCCAACAGTTCTTCCAACGTACGTACGCTTCTCTACAAACGTATGTCATTCCCATTCCCAGCGCTCCTTACCTAACGACCCGGTGTGCAAATTGTGGTTCTTCCGCTCCTTCCCGTCCCGTGCTGCGGAATCGTAAAAGACGACCTATACTAATCCTGTGTGTCTGACTATGACGTGCTTTTTCGACATCACTCTTTTGTACGGTTAGCTCTAGAGCTTAGGCGAGCCATCGAGCCGTTTTCTCCATCGAAATCGAACCCGCAACGGATGGCTGCGCGATCGTTTCTCACGACTGGCGGGTACAGGATACAGGAGCGCTTTATCGTGTGCCAAGGATTCTCTTCTGTTGGAGCATGATTAAGAAGAAGAAGAAGGGGAAAACACACACACAAAATATGAACGTGAATAGAAATGGTGATGCGTGAGAACTTACTCCTTTTCCGCGCGGGACAACGATGCTCCGGAATCTGAACGACGCGGCGCAGATCTTCATTGTGCCGAGCGCATTTCCTTCTTACGCATCCTTGCGTCCTTTTTACATGGTTTTCATGCGCAGGCCACTCGAGCAGTGCACCTTCCCCGATCCAACGGCTCAACGGCTCAGGTTTGATCCTGCGTTCCTCCCATAGCGCATCCTTCCCAGTGGAAATGCATTGTGCATTGTGTGGCAAGCGTGCAGCTCGAGTAGCAAGAAACGCTGTTGGCAGATACGATGTTTTTTTCTGTGTCGGTGTGCTTCCGCGACAGAATCGAGATGATGAGATGTTGCAGCATCTGGGGGACGTTCCTGCTTGGCACTGGTTGCAGAGGCTTTGTGATAGGATTCGCGCAGTGAATGGTGCAGTGGGAAGGAAACGAGTGTACCGTATGTAACATGGATGGAAGGGACGGCAGGCATCCACCCATTTTGCGAGGAAAAACAGGTCTCTTATGATGATGTTTTTTTTTTGCAAGTCCTGAATGGTAGCAGTTGTTGCATAATGTGTGAACTACTTTGTTGATGTAAGGGTTGCTCAATGGAAGGATTATTTAATTCCACTGGCAAAGTGATCAGATTTCAATTCAAGAACTCTTGGTGGAGAATTGATCATAAGATATTTTGCATCTGACTGATCTTTTGAATAATATGACGGCAATTCTACTGCCGTATGTGTACAGAATTGCTCTGAAGACTGTATAGTAACAGTCATGCAAATTCAAACAGAGCGATTCTTGTTGCAAACATAACATTTTTTATGGTTTTGGTTTGCAAATGTCCCACGGTTATCCTTTGATTTGGTAAACTCAATATATTTATAAACATTCCCATCTTCTTCCATGAACCAGCTCATCATTGGAGCCACTTTTGTACTGTATAAAAAAGAGGACCCATGTGTTTCTTCCATTACTTCTAATCCGATTCCGACAGGAAGGATCTGGACCGTGAAACGTGTAAACAGGGCCGTTCTATGTGCTCCTTTTTTATGTTCACATTTTTCCTGAAAAGGAGAGGAGAGTTTGCACGTGCAAAGTTACAAGCGAACCCTTTTGTCACTTTCCACAGCCTACTACCTATCGCTGCTATCCTGTACCTCACCCGGTTATAGCACCACCAAAGCGAGATTCGTTGCAGATCGAGTATAAACTGGAATGTGTACGACAAAAAAGTTTAAAAACATACATCCAGTCTTAGGTATAATTGTAACCTTACCCCGTCCTGCAGGTCCTGATGTCCTGCGTGTACGCGTTGTTTTTTTCTTCATCGTTGTAAAGAAATCCTGAACTTCCTTCTCGCGTCACTGCGCTAGCCGAACATCCGGTACGGGAATGATGCGAGCGAGAGGACGGGCACGAGCAGGAACCTTGCTTCCCCACAGGACCGGTTTGTCGGCCATTTGCCCGGATGGGGTTGTTGCATCGTTATGGGGTGAAGTATGGTAACGGCGTGACCTTGAAGCGTTTGTTTCGCGTATGCGCAAACCACACTCCTTACGCAAGGATGCCGTTTAACGGTTCCGCGGGCCGCGTCGCTTTTCTGTCGTTTGGTTCGGAAGAAATAGCATCCCCCCCCCCCTTTAAGGGACCGCGTTTTGCATTAAAACTGGAAGAACATCATAGGAGCACGCGAACAGCCGGAGGACGCTGCGCCGTTCCGTTCGTAAATACGCTTTTGATTGCGTCGCATGGGGTCGCAATATTACAGAGATTGTTTTGAGTAGTGCGAACTGTTTAGCGGGAGAAAATAAATTATGCACCACCTAGTGAGTCATCCTACGTAAGCGGCTTGTTAAAACTATCCCATTATCCTGCTAGACGCACAAGGAATCCTTCGTTTCAGGCAAAATTGGTTTCGTTTTTCAAATCGTTTGAATCGTAACGATTTTAATCTAAATTATTTGCGATTTTGATGAGACAAACTTCTAGCTATTGAAGGTATGGATAATATCAAAGTAATTATTCTCGTCTTTGAATAAAATATCCTTCAATTAGTCCAAAATAAACAAAATGGTTTCAAATTAAGTCAATTTAACACCCCACACTCAGCTAAACAATGGAAATATACGACACAACCAAGATTTTGCTCCTAGAATGAGTGGCGCCATCTCGCGACGACTAGCGCAACTGCTTAATATTTCGATTTCTCATGATTTTAACAGTTTCACAATGCACTTTAAACAAATTTTGATCATCTGCAAGACGAACGGAAAAGAAAAAAATACACCTACATCGATCAAGTCGTTTTATAAGAACTGATAAGAGATGTACAAGGACAGTCCAGTTTTATATATATAGAGATATTATTATACGAAGCTACTCTGCCCAACCCAGGGTTATTCAGTATGGAAAAGTCATTTATTACTATATCCGATAAGGAGTTCAGATATTCCACATAATTTTCGCACTAAACAAGGATCAATGTATTGGGGAACTAAATTCAAAACCATTAAAAACTGAACAACCGGATGATCCGAACGAAAACACGGAAGAACAACAATAGAAAGTTCGTTGCGAAATACGTTGAATCGAGCACTTATTTATAAATAAATGTTAAAGCAACATCAAAAAGCGATCACATTCCCTCTATTTAAACGACTGCGCGTGTATGAGCCCCCCCTTAGGCGTTGTCTTAAGTGCAGTCAAATGGGATTTCACACTTCATTCTCAGCTGGACGTGTGGAACCCCTCGAGAACGGGCCTGCCCAGCCCAGGATGACCAACTGAAACGCTTACCGTTCGGTACTGACCAATTTTCCACATTCCAAACGGAGGGTGCTCCTTAAGTCCCTTATTTTTTTTGCAGCGCAATTGTTCTGGTACGGATTATGCGGAGCGGGAACGACAGGACGGCTGTTTCCACAATGGAAACAGGATTATTTATTGACCATCCGTTGCTCGTTAGACTCGTCGCTACCGGAACGTTCTAAAGTGAAAGTTTCCCTTGGGCCGACTGCCCCGGATGGGCACAGAGGCAAGGACGAAGGATTATGTTGCTATTGCACCACGATAAGATACACCGCCTCACGTCCCTTAGTTTGCATCCTTGTGCGTTGGAATGCGGTCCTGATTTATGCCCAAAACGAGACTGAGAAAACCCTAGTCCCTTGTAAATAATCAAACTCCTGGTTCATGTCGGTGTGAAAACTGTCCTGATTTATTCCGGCAGTAAGGAACGAATGTCTTTCACGGTGAGAAAATAAGTTACTTCAATCACTGAACCCATTTCCCGATGATCGATGACGACTTAACGATCGATTTACGATCTGTTCACGGGTATTTAGGATGCGGTTGCGTGTTAATGGTCATAAATTTCGCACGAATGATGCACGCTCGCTAATCGCCACGAAACAAAAAGCAGTGGACCTACGACGCACCTTCCACAGGCTGGGATGTGCAACCCTCCGTGAATGCGAAGGGACCAAACCAACCGTTTGATGCGAATTGAATAGGATCGTCCCGGTTGAAGGTGATGCCCGGGGAACGTGATTGGCTCCGACCTGGGAGCG
>KZ068401.1:10037-41263 GCA_002091845.1 Anopheles cracens | reverse complement strand
GGGGGGGGGGGGGGGGGGGGGGGGGGGGGGGGGGGGGGGGGGGGGGGGTGCGCGGGGGGGGGGGGGGGGGGGGGGTATTGGTTTGTCCTGCCCCGAAGGAAAGTCCCCGGTTTCGTCCCCTTGTGCAAGTTGGTAGTGGTTTTATTGCGCATTAAACATTGAATGCAGGCTAGAGTGATTCATCTCGAGATTTACGTCGATTGAAATCGGTTTACCGAGCGGAGGGAAGCGTTGGTGTGAAGGTTAGGTCTGGCTTAAAGTAAGGGTAAGAACATACTCCCAAGAGTGTGTTAATTTTATTGCTATCTCTACGACTCACACTTGAAACATTAAAAGCACAGGTAACGTCATATTGCACTATTATCATGTTTAAATTATTTATCCAAGGACGTCTCTCCGGCTGCAATGTAGCAATGTTTGTCTTCAATTTGCTCCTCCACGAAAAATATTTAACATAAAATCGGTTTATTGAACACATACCATGTAAGCACAAGAGGCAGACGAAACGAAGGATTACCCTGCCTTCTTCCGTACAGTATGGAAAAGATCGAGTAATAAAGCACATTCGTCAGGGTAGACCGTGTGTTTTTTCGTACCCGTCGCGCGTGAGGTAAGCGTAGCACGAGCATCATTCAGGGCACGCGGGGTACAACAGGCCGCTCGGGCTGGAAGGATACAGCAGAACCTTTACCGAACCTGCTTTCTTGGGGCTTTCTTTCTTTGATTCCGAGTAAATCCTATGAAAGGGTTCGCAGGAAAGTCCTACCCATTTAAGTTCCTTTGAAAAAGTTTATCCTTATTGAGTACCTCTTTCAACTGTTTCCTCCGCCGCAACCTGCATGCCTGCGACATCCGGTGCAAACCGCATGCATCCAAGGGGAGATGTACTTGTAAAACGCTCACCCACAGGGAGGTCAGCACGGCGATCTGGCCGACGAAATTAACCTCGCCTCGCGCGCTAAATAACCTTATTCCGGCCAGAACCGGAGTCGGTGGCAAGGGTCGATTATGCAACTAATTGGGAACCGGACCGGGAAGTGTGTCGTGCCCAATCAGCCACGAAACGATCATCGACTACTCCCGTCCACAAGTCAGATCGCGTGGATGGTCGGAAGTGTCTGGAAGTGCCTCGCTGGACCGCCGATGTGTAAGCGCCAGAAATGGTGAGGAGGAAATCGTAAATGATTAATTAGGCACGCTGGACATGTTGACCCGTGGCGAACGGTGAAACCGGCCGATGGCGCACGGTGCAGAATCAGGAAGAATGTTGTAATTAGAGCACCCGGGAGAAGATACGCCCGAGTGCACGGTGACCCTCTTCCGTGGCGTTCGGTTCAGATCGTATCGTTCGATCGCAATACAATCTAGCCATCTTTCGCTTTAGCTCTCTCCCGTTTCTTGCTGCTAATGAGATACAGATTAGCACTGGTAGCAATCGATGATCGGTTGATCCGTTCGTCGAAAAGAGTGACGATAAGCGGGAAGTTTTAGCTCATGTTTCGTCCAAAAATTTCTTTTCCATCATAACCCTCCACGGAAATGATGCCGCTTGAAGCACCCACAATGCAACAGAACGAAAATTATCAACATTTTCCCCCACACGAGCTCTGGATAGCATGAGGGTTTTCATGTGTGACCGTGTGCTGCTCTTGCCAGCATAAGAAAAGGCCCCCGAAAGATCAACGCACGTTCGCTTCCTACCGCTTCCTACGGCCAAGAACCAAGTTTGAAACGAAAGACAACCCCGAAACCAAAGACTGCGCGGGATAATACGAAGGAACCCTCATGCAACACCCGGGTACGGGTGAAATAAAAAAAAACAACGCAACAAACATCGTTCCCCAACGCAACATTGAACTAAAAAAGGCGTCGAGCCTAACGTGAATATAAAGCACGGATCGTAAACTCGGCTCACCTGCATAATTCGGAGAAGTAATATGCTGCAAGCCAGGCTCGGGCTCTCTAACCACACTACGCCTCTGCCATTACAACAATATGCCCATCCCCACCCCCTCCGGTGGCATATCCATAGTGCACCCACTCCTCCCTCCAGAGTCGTACACAAGAGGGTGTGTGTGTGTGTGTATGTGCAGTGGTCATGATCATAACTTTCCGCAGGCTTTACTGCCGGCCTGTGTACTTTTAGAGAGATCATCCGACCGTTTCAATCTGCGTGCAGCGCTGCGTGCGAGGGTGTGTGTGTGTGTGCGATTATGCGTCTGTTAAGTGCATTTTTGTAAACTTTCCAGAGTGAAATGAGGGGAAAAAACTTATCGGTGTAGGTGTTGTTGATTCGTTTTATAATACAACATTACGTTTTTAATGCAAAACAAACTCTATTATATAGAAAAAAGCACTTTCACGCTGTCCTTATTGAGTACCTCTTTCAACTGTTTCCTCCGCCGCAACCTGCATGCCTGCGACATCCGGTGCAAACCGCATGCATCCAAGGGGAGATGTACTTGTAAAACGCTCACCCACAGGGAGGTCAGCACGGCGATCTGGCCGACGAAATTAACCTCGCCTCGCGCGCTAAATAACCTTATTCCGGCCAGAACCGGAGTCGGTGGCAAGGGTCGATTATGCAACTAATTGGGAACCGGACCGGGAAGTGTGTCGTGCCCAATCAGCCACGAAACGATCATCGACTACTCCCGTCCACAAGTCAGATCGCGTGGATGGTCGGAAGTGTCTGGAAGTGCCTCGCTGGACCGCCGATGTGTAAGCGCCAGAAATGGTGAGGAGGAAATCGTAAATGATTAATTAGGCACGCTGGACATGTTGACCCGTGGCGAACGGTGAAACCGGCCGATGGCGCACGGTGCAGAATCAGGAAGAATGTTGTAATTAGAGCACCCGGGAGAAGATACGCCCGAGTGCACGGTGACCCTCTTCCGTGGCGTTCGGTTCAGATCGTATCGTTCGATCGCAATACAATCTAGCCATCTTTCGCTTTAGCTCTCTCCCGTTTCTTGCTGCTAATGAGATACAGATTAGCACTGGTAGCAATCGATGATCGGTTGATCCGTTCGTCGAAAAGAGTGACGATAAGCGGGAAGTTTTAGCTCATGTTTCGTCCAAAAATTTCTTTTCCATCATAACCCTCCACGGAAATGATGCCGCTTGAAGCACCCACAATGCAACAGAACGAAAATTATCAACATTTTCCCCCACACGAGCTCTGGATAGCATGAGGGTTTTCATGTGTGACCGTGTGCTGCTCTTGCCAGCATAAGAAAAGGCCCCCGAAAGATCAACGCACGTTCGCTTCCTACCGCTTCCTACGGCCAAGAACCAAGTTTGAAACGAAAGACAACCCCGAAACCAAAGACTGCGCGGGATAATACGAAGGAACCCTCATGCAACACCCGGGTACGGGTGAAATAAAAAAAAACAACGCAACAAACATCGTTCCCCAACGCAACATTGAACTAAAAAAGGCGTCGAGCCTAACGTGAATATAAAGCACGGATCGTAAACTCGGCTCACCTGCATAATTCGGAGAAGTAATATGCTGCAAGCCAGGCTCGGGCTCTCTAACCACACTACGCCTCTGCCATTACAACAATATGCCCATCCCCACCCCCTCCGGTGGCATATCCATAGTGCACCCACTCCTCCCTCCAGAGTCGTACACAAGAGGGTGTGTGTGTGTGTGTATGTGCAGTGGTCATGATCATAACTTTCCGCAGGCTTTACTGCCGGCCTGTGTACTTTTAGAGAGATCATCCGACCGTTTCAATCTGCGTGCAGCGCTGCGTGCGAGGGTGTGTGTGTGTGTGCGATTATGCGTATGCCGGTGGAGGGAAGAAAGCATCGATCGTGCCGAGTTTGTACCCAAATTTGAGCCCCCTAGCATGTGCGGGAGATGGGGGCTGCTGTGTGCCGGGACTTTTCCAACATCTTCGCAGAAGGTGAGAAGATAAGAAGCACCCGGACGGAAGACCGGTAAGGAACACTGTGAGGGAGGTTTTTTGTTGGTGTTGCTGCTTTGTTTCTCGGTTTCTTTGGCTGTGGGGCGGCGGTGCGTTTAATGTGCTTCCTTTTTTGCGCTCCGCCAACGACCCTGCCCGTGGGTTCTTCGTGCCTGCCTGCCGATTAGTGTCGGTGCTGGTATTGTCTTCATTGTGGCAGTTGAAAGCCGAAGACCCAGGGTCCCCAGGTATCGCAAGCTCCGGCATGGTGTGCGTCTTTGGGTGCGAAGAGATAAAGGTTGGGCTGGCTTATGCATATTTCGTGTAATGCCCCGGCACCCGTCTCGAAGGCCATGGCGGTGTAGAAAGCAG
Source organism: Anopheles cracens (assembly GCA_002091845.1). Lineage (NCBI taxonomy): Eukaryota > Metazoa > Arthropoda > Insecta > Diptera > Culicidae > Anopheles > Anopheles cracens. Next base: position 36,977 of record KZ068401.1, on the reverse strand, counting down.
CCGAAAGATAAGGACGACGGATACGGCCGAGCTTGGGTCACCTTGGGTTCGTTCGTCTATTTGATCCAAGAGACTTCGAAATTGGCAATAATAGAAAAGTCTCTTTTGCAATTTGCAGACTTCCCTCATTCCACAGTCACAAGTATTGTGGCTATGAAGTAATGAAAAAAGCGAACTTTTGAATTTGAATCCTCTTCCAACCTTCAAGTTCAGGTTATAAAACCATCTATTTGACTTTCCCCGCGGAGTTATCTACGCATCCCGAAGATCGCCTACTACCACGGGTAGAAACAGCCTGGCGGTCCAATTTTCTGCTAATTGTGACTGATTTTATTCCCCCACAAAGGACACCGATGTGATCCGCCCGTCGTTAAGCTCCGGGTCTCTGGAAAAGAACCGAACCAGCAAGCAGGTAATGGTTCGCAGATCTCGGTTCCTGAGCGGAATAATGCAAAAACTCTGTCCCCTGGACGGGAATCACATGCTCCGAACGTGTTTCGGTGTAAATTGTGTCCTCTATCTGCCGTATATCCAATAATCCAGCACAGGTCGCTGAGCATGGCTTACCCGTCGAGTTTGGGTCCAACGTAAAAGACCTCGGTACCTGCTCGATCGATGGTGGTGGGCGTTGTTTGCATCGGTACAATTTGACTTCGTTATTGCACGGGACGGCCTCCACGACTAGGTGCCCCCTCCAGCGCGTACCGTGCCAATTTTCGGCAAAGTCAATTTCTTGGTAACACCCACGACGTTGAAAGTCATGCATTTCCGAATCCTTTCACGCACACTCGCCCTCAGAAGTCCGTGAGGGCGAACCGGGCGGACGTCGCGCTAGGTATTTGTGAGGTACGCCTCGAAGCAATTTTACCGAAATGAAACTAACCCTGTTAAGTGCATTTTTGTAAACTTTCCAGAGTGAAATGAGGGGAAAAAACTTATCGGTGTAGGTGTTGTTGATTCGTTTTATAATACAACATTACGTTTTTAATGCAAAACAAACTCTATTATATAGAAAAAAGCACTTTCACGCTGTCCTTATTGAGTACCTCTTTCAACTGTTTCCTCCGCCGCAACCTGCATGCCTGCGACATCCGGTGCAAACCGCATGCATCCAAGGGGAGATGTACTTGTAAAACGCTCACCCACAGGGAGGTCAGCACGGCGATCTGGCCGACGAAATTAACCTCGCCTCGCGCGCTAAATAACCTTATTCCGGCCAGAACCGGAGTCGGTGGCAAGGGTCGATTATGCAACTAATTGGGAACCGGACCGGGAAGTGTGTCGTGCCCAATCAGCCACGAAACGATCATCGACTACTCCCGTCCACAAGTCAGATCGCGTGGATGGTCGGAAGTGTCTGGAAGTGCCTCGCTGGACCGCCGATGTGTAAGCGCCAGAAATGGTGAGGAGGAAATCGTAAATGATTAATTAGGCACGCTGGACATGTTGACCCGTGGCGAACGGTGAAACCGGCCGATGGCGCACGGTGCAGAATCAGGAAGAATGTTGTAATTAGAGCACCCGGGAGAAGATACGCCCGAGTGCACGGTGACCCTCTTCCGTGGCGTTCGGTTCAGATCGTATCGTTCGATCGCAATACAATCTAGCCATCTTTCGCTTTAGCTCTCTCCCGTTTCTTGCTGCTAATGAGATACAGATTAGCACTGGTAGCAATCGATGATCGGTTGATCCGTTCGTCGAAAAGAGTGACGATAAGCGGGAAGTTTTAGCTCATGTTTCGTCCAAAAATTTATTTTCCAACATAAACCTCCACGGAAATGATGCCGCTTGAAGCACCCAGAATGCAACAGAACGAAAATTATCAACATTTTTCCTCACACGAGCTCTGGATAGCATGAGGGTTTTCATGTGTGACCGTGTGCTGCTCTTGCCAGCATAAGAAAAGGCCCCCGAAAGATCAACGCACGTTCGCTTCCTACCGCTTCCTACGGCCAAGAACCAAGTTTGAAACGAAAGACAACCCCGAAACCAAAGACTGCGCGGGATAATACGAAGGAACCCTCATGCAACACCCGGGTACGGGTGAAATAAAAAAAAACAACGCAACAAACATCGTTCCCCAACGCAACATTGAACTAAAAAAGGCGTCGAGCCTAACGTGAATATAAAGCACGGATCGTAAACTCGGCTCACCTGCATAATTCGGAGAAGTAATATGCTGCAAGCCAGGCTCGGGCTCTCTAACCACACTACGCCTCTGCCATTACAACAATATGCCCATCCCCACCCCCTCCGGTGGCATATCCATAGTGCACCCACTCCTCCCTCCAGAGTCGTACACAAGAGGGTGTGTGTGTGTGTGTATGTGCAGTGGTCATGATCATAACTTTCCGCAGGCTTTACTGCCGGCCTGTGTACTTTTAGAGAGATCATCCGACCGTTTCAATCTGCGTGCAGCGCTGCGTGCGAGGGTGTGTGTGTGTGTCCTGGACGGGAATCACATGCTCCGAACGTGTTTCGGTGTAAATTGTGTCCTCTATCTGCCGTATATCCAATAATCCAGCACAGGTCGCTGAGCATGGCTTACCCGTCGAGTTTGGGTCCAACGTAAAAGACCTCGGTACCTGCTCGATCGATGGTGGTGGGCGTTGTTTGCATCGGTACAATTTGACTTCGTTATTGCACGGGACGGCCTCCACGACTAGGTGCCCCCTCCAGCGCGTACCGTGCCAATTTTCGGCAAAGTCAATTTCTTGGTAACACCCACGACGTTGAAAGTCATGCATTTCCGAATAACATACCGCAGCATTTTCTATCAGGTGCAACTGGTGGTCGCAAGGTGCTACGCTGCAAACATACAATGGCACAGCATGTGTGCGTTCGCTACCGGTGCGGAAGGTGCAAGCGAAACCATGGCACACGCTGATCCCCTCAAGGATGCATCCCCTCAAAGGAAAGATGGCTGAACGCCTCTATTCCCACCAGTGCGCTCGAGAAGCGATGCGGTTTCGTAGAATTCATTTCGCAAACCAATTCGAACCGAACCATCGACCCACCATTATCGAACACGAATCGCCCTAAATAACGGGAAACCGGGATTGATCGCTGGCGGGATCACTTTTATGGGCCGGGGAGGGTGGGAGGGAGGTGAGGGAAATGAAAATCCTGCCAGTTCGCACACACCGCGGCAGATCGCACGAGATCGCACGGAGCATGTTCTTCCGATGATCTTCTCCTGATGCTCCATCCCAGTTCTCGCGGGGCAAATGCGTTCGCCAGTGTTTGTGGAACATCAGCAACATCATCACCATCGTCATTACCGCACGTTCAATCGTTTGGGACGAGGCAAGTTCATTGGCCCATCGGCTCTGTAGTGGCCTGAGCGTGGTTTGGTTCGCAGTTCCGTGTTCAGGGGTTTTCTTGGTTGCAATTGCAACAAATGCTGCGAAACGAAAAGGCGATGATGCGCAAGAGATGGATGCCCTCGGTGGAACAGTCCTCTCGATGGCGACTCCAGCTGCCTCTCTGGCTAACGTTTTGTATCGTCAAGATGAGTCGTTGTGGAGTTGCTGACGGTGTGTTGAAAACAATCATAATATTGTAGTTCAAGGAGGAGAAGATGCTCATCTCCATCTCCATGCTTCATGAAAACTGTCGTATACGAATTTGCTTTTACTTTCTAAAGCCTCTATTTTTCTACCGAAATGTGTGTGGAGAAAGAAGGTTTGATTTTGCTGTTGTTATCTAGCATTCAATTATTTGAAGAGATCGTCTTCTTCATTTTGTGCTCACCTTCGAACATCCGCAAGTTGGAGATCACCATTTTAAAACGGTCATCGCTGTGTTTTTTTAGTTCCAACGTAAACCGCAACTCCACTTCCATCCCCGAAGGATATGTGGATCAAGATAAACTAGCCTTTCGGCTCCCAATCTCGCTGGACGAGAGCCGTCCCGCCGACCGACCAACCATTTTCGATCGCTTTGCCAAGAATGCAGGAGGATAATAATGCGGTAACGCTAAACATCTGCCTCAATAAACAACACCGCGACCGATGGGGAAGCGAAACGCAATAACGAACAGCAGCTACCCAGCTCGGGAAGGGAAAAACTTCGAACAACAACAAGAAAAAAAGCCTTCGAACATTTGGTAACCCGACCAGACCGGCTCCTTGTACCTTCCGCGTGGGCTTTTGGGTTGGGGTTGTTCGCCTTGGAGAAAGATGCCTTTTTTGCTCCCTCGCACGGCCAGCCTCTCTCTCTCTCTCCCCCCTTCTTCGCTGTCAACCCTTAGCAAGGGATCGAAATAGTATCCTCAGTTTCGTCACGGCCAGCCTCTCTCTCTCTCTCCCCCCTTCTTCGCTGTCAACCCTTAGCAAGGGATCGAAATAGTATCCTCAGTTTCGGGCCATGGTTAGAGGCCTCCAAAAGGGGCCTCAAATTGCACGGACCCCGTTCAAGGTCCGGCAACCAACTTGTCAGGGCTTTCGGGATCGGTTTCCGTTTGGATGGGTTTCAAACTGTGCGTGATAGTAAAATTTTGAATCTTTTTCGCTGCCGGTGTGTCGTGGTTAAGATGTTTCATGTGCTATAACATCCAAAATTGTCTATCAATCGTTTGATCCTCCAAGTACGCACTGATGATACGTTTTCGTTAACTGATCTGTCCGTTGGTTCGAAGTTCGAACACCACAACAATCTGAAGGTTAGGGTTGAGAAAATCTGTTGCAAAATCGCCAAGACAGGGCAACACCGGAGACGAACCGTGTCCGAAAACCTCCCCCCACCCAAAATCCACAATCGGCAGATGGGATAATTTTGCAAAGCGAAAAACCTTGGCATTCGCCTGACCACCGGCCGCTGCCGGTTCCTGCGGGCGAAGTTTGATCAACTGGAGCAAGGGCGGACAGTGCTGCAAGGCATCGGTCAGGAGAGGAAGCCTTTCTCGGGAACGGCCTACCGGAGGATCGCACAGGATAAGCCATAACTCTTCGGTTGATTTACTTCCCATCCCCTGGGTTGATCTTCTCATTCAATCTCGTTTCACGGTGCACGTTCCCATGCGTGCGGTAGAACGGTCGTCTTGCGATTGTTGGACCTATCAAAACGTTATTTGAGAGGACATAAGCAAATATGCAGTTTGAAAGTAACACAAATGCTTGCTCTAAGTAAGCTCAGCGTATGGAGTCCATCAGCGGCGGCTGGGTGGATTCAACATGTTTCTTTTCAATGCCTACTTTATGATGCGTCAGGTGTATCCGCTTTGCTTTCGTTTCTTCGCATGAGCGTTACGAAAGCTGTCTGAACGGGTAGATCGTTTGTCTGATGTGATCTTGCCGGTCAAGTAAGTTAGTTGATACATTACGACATCCGGCCGTACGACAATATTTGTATGCAAAGATGTATTTCCATTTGCCCCTTACAAGCCAGAACACTTCGGACCAGGATAAGAACTTTGCCGAATTGCATTTCTCCTTGAGAGGAGTTGTATCAGCATAAGCCGTTGTATGCAGTTTCTTTTCAATTTTTTTGGAAAGCGTTCTCTCTAGTGAGCTTCAATTATGTCGCGAGTTATCTTGAGCATTATATTTTTTTAAGTCGTGACTAACAAAGTGATGACTACGTTGCATTGCAGACTGGAATGTAAGTGGGTGTGTGTGTGAATGTGGGAGTCGAGAAACAATCTTAGTGAATTACGTTCTCGCATTATCCCTACTCCAAGACGTGGGGGAACGGTCCCATTTGATCTACCAGACAGAACCTATTCAACCGTAACGAATGATCGCAATCGACTTCTGCTCAATGCACTCTGCGCAAACGCAATAATCATTGATTGCCTTCTCTCGTTTCGATTGTGCCGTTCGGTGATTCCTCACCCAACATTGCATTGCCTCACCCGTGATTGACATGCCCCGGCCAGTGCACTTGCACTCCGACGAATATCTAGCAAACATCTTTTAGGTGTGTATCGCGAGCCTGTGCGCGATCTCTGCCACGATCACTACAATCAATGCGGGAGCAGGGAAAGACCTACTTTGTTGTGATGGTCTGTTGAGGTTATCCATGTTCCTCCAAGATGCACCATGTAGAAACTGTCCTGATCCCGAACGTGGGTGCTGCAACATTCATGTAGTACAGTAAAAAAAAACAATTATTATCATTACCACTTGGCGTATGTGTGCGTGTTGTCGCTGTCTGAACCGATTTCCAGCAACAAGATAATACGTTCAAAATTCGTACATGGTTTTTCGTTTAAGGCAAGCATTAACGTTTTGGGGGTTTGATTGTGCCCGCGAGCGAACCACGCTGCAAATACTTAGCATAATAATTATTCTGGGCGGTAATTTCCGAGCTACAACAGGTTCTACCGAATGCATCCTGAGTGGACGTACCGCTCTTTACGAGATGCTCAAGGTGCCCACCACTTAAGCCGTTTCTTTTCAATGCCTACTTTATGATGCGTCAGGTGTATCCGCTTTGCTTTCGTTTCTTCGCATGAGCGTTACGAAAGCTGTCTGAACGGGTAGATCGTTTGTCTGATGTGATCTTGCGGGTCAAGTAAGTTAGTTGATGCATTACGACTTCCGGCCGTACGACAAGTTTTGTATGCAAAGATGTATTTCCATTTGCCCCTTACAAGCCAGAACACTTCGGACCAGGATAAGAACTTTGCCGAATTGCATTTCTCCTTGAGAGGAGTTGTATCAGCATAAGCCGTTGTATGCAGTTTCTTTTCAATTTTTTTGGAAAGCGTTCTCTCTAGTGAGCTTCAATTATGTCGCGAGTTATCTTGAGCATTATATTTTTTTAAGTCGTGACTAACAAAGTGATGACTACGTTGCATTGCAGACTGGAATGTAAGTGGGTGTGTGTGTGAATGTGGGAGTCGAGAAACAATCTTAGTGAATTACGTTCTCGCATTATCCCTACTCCAAGACGTGGGGGAACGGTCCCATTTGATCTACCAGACAGAACCTATTCAACCGTAACGAATGATCGCAATCGACTTCTGCTCAATGCACTCTGCGCAAACGCAATAATCATTGATTGCCTTCTCTCGTTTCGATTGTGCCGTTCGGTGATTCCTCACCCAACATTGCATTGCCTCACCCGTGATTGACATGCCCCGGCCAGTGCACTTGCACTCCGACGAATATCTAGCAAACATCTTTTAGGTGTGTATCGCGAGCCTGTGCGCGATCTCTGCCACGATCACTACAATCAATGCGGGAGCAGGGAAAGACCTACTTTGTTGTGATGGTCTGTTGAGGTTATCCATGTTCCTCCAAGATGCACCATGTAGAAACTGTCCTGATCCCGAACGTGGGTGCTGCAACATTCATGTAGTACAGTAAAAAAAAACAATTATTATCATTACCACTTGGCGTATGTGTGCGTGTTGTCGTTGTCTGAACCGATTTCCAGCAACAAGATAATACGTTCAAAATTCGTACATGGTTTTTCGTTTAAGGCAAGCATTAACGTTTTGGGGGTTTGATTGTGCCCGCGAGCGAACCACGCTGCAAATACTTAGCATAATAATTATTCTGGGCGGTAATTTCCGAGCTACAACAGGTTCTACCGAATGCATCCTGAGTGGACGTACCGCTCTTTACGAGATGCTCAAGGTGCCCACCACTTAAGCCGTTTGAATCTGCAGAACAGAAGCCACATGGAAACAACTACGGTTTCGGGTTCTCTATCGTCGGCCTCGGATGGAAACAGTCTGAAATTATCTCACAACTCGAACAAGAGTGCAATAAATGCATGTAGGAATCCTGACAAGTGAGCGAACGATTTCAACGTTTGGTAATTCTGTGCCGTGTAACTTCGAAACGATTCTTTGTGCACTGCTACGTTTGATGCTTTCCAATCGATAAATCCTATTGGATGGATTAAAACTTAAGACAGTTTTTAGTCTGAAACGGTCGAGGTGAAGCGATCGAAATGGTCGTGATGGTAAAAGAATCCTTCGTTATTTTTAGTATATTGCATTCAGCCAATAGAGCAGGAATCCTTGTTGATACCTTTTTCCGAAACAAATCAAACCGTCTCAATGCCTCATACTCCTCGTGCTCCTCCTCGCCAGGAAACTAAACATGATTCTTCCTGTTCATCAAATGCCCCAAACAAATGGCCGCCGGTTTACCGGTTTCCTTCCACTTTCTACCACCAGTACACGCCAAATGTAAGGAATAATACGCAACAGATGGCAGCGGTTGTTTTGTTGTTCCTGCGAAGAATAGATCGCTCACTCGGTCGGGCTTAGAATCTTAAAAAAATAGGAAATAGCACAAAAGGGAGAAATCCTGAGGCCCAGCAGAGAGACACAGAAAAAAGGACGTGCCCCGGGTACGTGCGCTCACGCGTGCGCGCGCCCTTTTGCTCGCTGCCTGCAGCTGGCCTGGCCGGTGTGGCCTTCCCTTTGCTCGACAAAGGATACGTGTCTGGCCGCATCGCCTTGTGCGCGCTCGGGTTCGGCTGTTGACATTATGGCCACGTGTCGAGGTTGGTTGTCGCACCAAAGGCTGCAGAACATTTGGACGCTTAGCGACCGGTTATGGATCGAAGTAGACTGTGTTGAACAAAAAATGCACTGGCTGCTTGGAGCATTGGGGTTCCACCGAAACGTCTTTGAGTTTTTAGGCTGGCTTTAGCTGCGTCAGTCCAGTACAATAGACCACCATGAAGGTGGATTCCACCAGAAGGGGGCCACGAGCAACCCACAACTGTTGCACACAACACATTCGGTTGCTATAGCGTTGTGTTTCGATTGTAGTGCGCATTAAGTTATGGTGTTGCTAGATAAATTTTCTCAACGCTGCGCTCATCATCTGTTTTGCTAAGCCCCATGTCCTCTAGTGTGCCTTGTGGAATATATTTTAGTCCGTAGCTCAGCCACGTGTTGCGTTAGTAGCTACCTCTCTTCTAGACGCAAATTCTTTTGGCGAAGGGTTGCCTTACCCGTCACGATGTTGCCTGTTTGGAAGATGAAAAGGGACACAAAGTGTAACATCCCAACGCGTACCACCCATCCCAAAGAACAAAAAAACCGACACACAGACACACAACCATCCATTTATGGCAGGCAGCGTAAAGCATGTTTCCGGTTAGCCGGCGTATTTGTATTGCTGTTCTTGTTGCCTTCAGTTTTATGCTTTATGTTGACTTCACTCCCTGGAATGTAGAGTATTTTGCGATCGGCGGTAGGAAAAAAAATTATCGTATGCGAAGGGTAGCAATTTTGTATGGAAATGTTTACAATTTCATCACCAGCGTGATCCACCACATGCGTGTCTCAGCACAAAGGCTTAAAACAAATTAAACAACCCGAACTGTTTATCCAAATATTGGCCAGCTAAGGGTTGAGTTTGCTGCAGCATATACAAAGCAAACCGAGAGCGCAACCGTTCACTCGTTGGCAAATTGATCCAACGCAGAAGGAGCCGGCAAGAAGTGGGCGAGCATGTATTTTTATGCTACCGAAAGGCAGCCTGCGAAATATGCTGTGGCCCTGCGCCTCAACGCAGGTCGTACGATCACGGGCAGGATCGTCTTTCGGTGAATTTGGGCGTTTTATGCTCTTCCAGCCATGCTGCGAGCGATTTGACTCACAAACACAAGAAAGATTTTGCAGTACCAAACGAAAAAATGAAAACTTCCACCGAGGCCAGGTATTTTCGGTGGAAAAAGGTTCTTCACCGTCAACTTTTTGTTTGACAAAAGAAAACGTTGCGCTCCAAGTGTTGGCGTGCTTATTATTCTCTTCCGCAAAGGACGGGTTTGAGATGTCTCCGTGTGTGTGTGTGTTCTGTGCGCCAAATTTTCCACGCGTCGCAACGAAGCCAACGTCTTTTTGTCCATGTTTTTTTCCCCGTGCAGGAAAACCGGCACACCGAGCCTGCGGAACACGTTGCGACATGCTACAGGGTAGATGGAAAGGAAAGACCACCGCGCGTGCAAAGAAACAGCAGCGAGAACAAACGCTTCGTTTTCTGAGGAAACGCAAAGGAGGACGACGCTGCCCATGAAGTGTGTGATAGAGCGAGAGAGAGAGAGAGAGCGCGATAGAGTGTGGCGCATGAAAAGGAAACCGTCGCAGCAAAAGGAAGTAATGCGGCACTGTGGAGTGCGCGTGTATGTGTGTGAGTGCAAGGGAAACTGTGCCTGTGTGCGATCGGTTCGATCGTCGATCGCTTCGGTGTGTCGTGTTCTAGGAAAAACAGCGTCCCGCAACATATGCCCTGGGTGCGACAGAGAACCACCAAGAACTCGTGTGTGTATGTGTGCGCGCGCGCCTGCGGCATGGCCTGAACAAGATCCTGGTTAAACATTATCGTATTTTTGTGTAAATAAGTTCATGTGTGATGAAGGAAGTTCAGTTTTGTCGGAATTGGTGAATATGTTTCAAGAACACTTCTCTATGTGAAGCTTTCCCATATGCCCTAAGAAACTTCGATGTGCACAAATGCGCCGCGCGCCTAGCCAGTGTTGTTCTGGTAACCGTCTACCTGGAAAAAGACGTTGGCAGTAATTTCGAAAACTTCTCCTGTGCCGCAACGAAACCCCTAAATCCCAAGTATTTCTTTGTGTTTTGCCTCGTTTCTGACGAGAAAAGAGCGGCGAAGTATCAGGAAAGGGTTGTTGAAGCCTGTGGCCGTTTTTTCCTGTTCTTCTCGTTCGATGGCTGTGTGTTCGGTTTTCAGACACACACAGAACTTGGTTTGGCGTCCGATCATAGTAAGCGCGGTCGCCGCCGCCGCCGCACCACACCAACCGTTGCCCTGCCGCGGGAGCTCTGTAAGCCGTCGCTGCTCGGTCTCCATCGTGTGGATGCCGGCCGGGTGTGTGTGCGTGGTGTGGGGGAAGAGAATGTGGTGTAGTTTAAGTGAAAAATTGTCGAACCGGAACGGGCCGTGCCGCGCGCGCCGCGACTCTGTTGTTGGGGGGTTATGTTGGACTGTGGACGGGTTTGAATCATTCTTATATTATTTTTTTTAGCTGCGTGGTTTCGGAAGCTAGCGACCGATCGGGACCGTCCAAGCAACCGGAGCGCGTTGCTGCTATATAACTCCTTCCTCACGTCATGTTCTCGTGGTGATTTTTGAACGTTCTTTTCTGATTTTGTGTGGTTTTCCGGGGGCAGCTGCGCGAGGCATACATAACTTCCCAACCGGGACTCGAAAAATTTGCCCTCGGAAAGATCAGTGAATTTTCTTGATCAAGTTTGTTGAACTCTCTTCTCCGGCCACAACGTCGAAGTACGCCTCGGTGTTGAATATTCGTATTGATGGATATGGATCATCGTTCACCGTATTCCTCATTATGAGTTTAAAGTTTTTTGCTAAAAATGTTTTTGTGCACTGTAAAACAGTATCGCTATGCCTACCAAAAGAATTTTCGTATGTGGTCAACGATGATCCTTTCACCCCTTGTTGTTTTTATATCGTACGAAGAGAGAAAGCCATGTACTGCTTTGATTACATTCGTATATACACGGTAAGGCTTCGGTTTGTTTCATCATATCTGTTTTTGTTTTGTTGTCATATGATATTATTCGAATTATTTTAAAAAGTACATTAAGGAACTATATGCATAACCTCAATTTTAGAAATATTGAAATGTGATTCATATTTCTGGTTTTCATAGAATGTTCTCAAGAATTTCTTTACATATTTACAGTTAATCGAAGACCTTCGGCTGCTGGCTGGACCTGTACTTGCATCCGAAACGGTACCTTGTCCAGAGCGTCCGTGGGGCATGATCTGTTGAAGATCACGAATAAAACAGGGAGTAGAAACGAAGACGAAAATAAGCAGCTTCGAGAGCCAGAACCCAACTTCGGCAGTAGAAGACGACTTTGAGAATGCACTGGAGAGCAATGAATCATTCTGAAACTCATATGGGACAATCATACGACTACTATGCGGTGAAGTCTTCTAGGCTGTATTGACATATGCAAACATTACGATCGCGCACATACTTAAGTCGCCGACAGCTGTGTCTCTCCTCCGTCGCTCAAAGCAGTTGGAAGGATTTTATCCAGAAAAGAACGTTCAAAAATCACCACGAGAACATGACGTGAGGAAGGAGTTATATAGCAGCAACGCGCTCCGGTTGCTTGGACGGTCCCGATCGGTCGCTAGCTTCCGAAACCACGCAGCTAAAAAAAATAATATAAGAATGATTCAAACCCGTCCACAGTCCAACACAACCCCCCAACAACAGAGTCGCGGCGCGCGCGGCACGGCCCGTTCCGGTTCGACAATTTTTCACTTAAACTACACCACATTCTCTTCCCCCACACCACGCACACACACCCGGCCGGCATCCACACGATGGAGACAGAGCAGCGACGGCTTACAGAGCTCCCGCGGCAGGGCAACGGTTGGTGTGGTGCGGCGGCGACCGCGCTTACTATGATCGGACGCCAAACCAAGTTCTGTGTGTGTCTGAAAACCGAACACACAGCCATCGAACGAGAAGAACAGGAAAAAACGGCCAACAGGCTTCAACAACCCTTTCCTGATACTTCGCGGCTCTTTCTCGTCAGAAACGAGGCAAAACACAAAGAAATACTTGGGATTTAGGGGTTTCTCGTTGCGGCACAGGAGAAGTTTTCGAAATTACTGCCAACGTCTTTTTCCAGGTAGACGGTTACCAGGACAACACGGGGAAACCTTCACATAGAGAAGTGTTCTTGAAACATATTCACCAATCCCGACAAAACCGAACCTTCATCATCACACATGAACTTATTTATACAAAAATATGATAATTTTTAACCAGGATCTTTGTGAATACTTACTCAGTCAAAGAATATGCTGGCGGTGAATGGTGTATGACATGCCGATGGATTCTTCCCATGCGTTGCGTTTCGCACACTCTAAGGGCTTCACAGGATTGAAAGACTATCTTCACCCATAGACGCTATGGGACACACTACAGAGCTACAGTCAAAACCGTCACTAGCTTCTTCACAAAACCGTGCGAGATATCCAGCAATCACTTCACTTCCAGAAAAAAAAACATTCAGAGCACACTCGATGAAAAGGCAACCCTTCGCCAAAAGAATTTGCGTCTAGAAGAGAGGTAGCTACTAACGCAACACGTGGCTGAGCTACGGACTAAAATATATTCCACAAGGCACACTAGAGGACATGGGGCTTAGCAAAACAGATGATGAGCGCAGCGTTGAGAAAATTTATCTAACAACACCATAACTTAATGCGCACTACAATCGAAACACAACGCTATAGCAACCGAATGTGTTGTGTGCAACAGTTGTGGGTTGCTTGTGGCCCCCTTCTGGTGGAATCGTACCGGGAACCTTGACCTTGAGCAGCAATGCCTGCTAGGGCGATTGTCAGTATCGAACGGATGTGTACCGGTCCCCCTTACTGGGAGGGAAAATGTACTTTGCATTGAATAGGGCGTAGCATAAAACACCAAAACATGCTTCTCCAGTGTTTATGCTGCACACGCACACCGCGGCGTAATCGTTGCCGATGAGTAATGGTGGCCAATGTAGTTCAAACCGCATGGGAAAAAAACATTGAATTGAAAGCTAAATAATTATACTTCCCGATATCACCAACATTTTCGAAAATATTTTTGTTTTTGCTTCTTCAAGCGACAGCCTTTGCTTACCTTGTGCTTCCCCTAACTTGCACACAGCCACAGGCATGCATATACGCGCAAACCTAGCTCATTTCCGTTGCCCTCGTGCTGAAAAGGGCAAATCGCGCGGGTTTTTCAGGATACGCCATCGCGTATCCCATCATCCTCACGCACACATGCGCGTTACGCATTGCACGCTCACGCGCACAATCGCACGCACTCCTCAAGATCCTCACAGAGGCAACATGCAACGACACCAACCCAAGAAGGGCAAGCGGAAAGGCCCTAAAAACCAGAAGTTGCTGGCAGATGTTCGGTGCCGAACCTCGCATGCAGCGCGTTTGAGAAGTGAAAAGGAAAGCGAGGTGGAAGCGACCGGCAACAGCAGAAAGTGGCCCTGGCTGCACACCTTTGCGTTCGTTCTTATTTTTGCCTGATGTTCCTGTTTCCTTCACTGGCGTAATTCCGAGTAATACCCATCACCGTCCGGAGGGGGAGAACGTATGTTATTGTTGTACATTTTGGTCCAGAACGTCAGGGCTCGACATAAAACTGCCTCAGCTGGGGTTTGCGATTGGGACCAGTGTTTGACAAACAATTGACCACCAACTTGAACCATAAGATTGTGCCTTGTGCTAAAATTACCACGCGTTTTTTAAGCAGACGTGAATTTCTGAAGCACGGAAGTATTGAAAAACCCAAACCAAACACCAAATACCTGATTTCAAAGAAATGTTTACCAGTAGCATCACTCCAAACATTAGACGGGTCTATTGTACTAAACTGGCAGAGCAAAGCCAACTTAATTTGAAAATGTTTACTTTTGAAGAGGCTCCAGCGATCGAAGCAACCAGTCTTTGTTGTCTTTGATCGAAGCAACCAGGGCTTTGAACTCAGCACAGTCGACTCCGCATTTGAACCGATCGCTAATGTCCAAATATTCTGCAGTCTTTGGTGCGGCAATCGGCACGTGGCCAATAACCAAAACAGCACAGACGATCACCAGCTAAAGAGTCACGCCTTTGAAAGGCAGATAAGAATTTCAGAAAGACATCGACTGGCAAACTGAACAAAACATGTCCAACACCGAGGGTCCTTTTTTCATGAGAATTGTTTACTACACGACTTGAAAAACAACTCGTTGGTGATCGGGTCTTTCTTCAGTGCTCCCCCTGTATCCTCGTTGGTGCTAGCACACAACAAAAACACGATCCAACACGTTTCTTCCGAGGCAACAGAAGTACCCGGACCTGAATTCCAAGAGTTGTTTACCAGTAGCTTCACTCCACCTTCATGGTGGTCTATTGTACTGGACTGACGCAGCTAAAGCCAGCCTAAAAACTCAAAGACGTTTCGGTGGAACCCCAATGCTCCAAGCAGCCAGTGCATTTTTTGTTCAACACAGTCTACTTCGATCCATAACCGGTCGCTAAGCGTCCAAATGTTCTGCAGCCTTTGGTGCGACAACCAACCTCGACACGTGGCCATAATGTCAACAGCCGAACCCGAGCGCGCAACAGGCGATGCGGCCAGACACGTATCCTTTGTCGAGCAAAGGGAAGGCCACACCGGCCAGGCCAGCTGCAGGCAGCGAGCAAAAGGGCGCGCGCACGCGTGAGCGCACGTACCCGGGGCACGTCCTTTTTTCTGTGTCTCTCTGCTGGGCCTCAGGATTTCTCCCTTTTGTGCTATTTCCTATTTTTTTAAGATTCTAAGCCCGACCGAGTGAGCGATCTATTCTTCGCAGGAACAACAAAACAACCGCTGCCATCTGTTGCGTATTATTCCTTACATTTGGCGTGTACTGGTGGTAGAAAGTGGAAGGAAACCGGTAAACCGGCGGCCATTTGTTTGGGGCATTTGATGAACAGGAAGAATCATGTTTAGTTTCCTGGCGAGGAGGAGCACGAGGAGTATGAGGCATTGAGACGGTTTGATTTGTTTCGGAAAAAGGTATCAACAAGGATTCCTGCTCTATTGGCTGAATGCAATATACTAAAAATAACGAATCGGAGGGGGAGAACGTATGTTATTGTTGTACATTTTGGTCCAGAACGTCAGGGCTCGACATAAAACTGCCTCAGCTGGGGTTTGCGATTGGGACCAGTGTTTGACAAACAATTGACCACCAACTTGAACCATAAGATTGTGCCTTGTGCTAAAATTACCACGCGTTTTTTAAGCAGACGTGAATTTCTGAAGCACGGAAGTATTGAAAAACCCAAACCAAACACCAAATACCTGATTTCAAAGAAATGTTTACCAGTAGCATCACTCCAAACATTAGACGGGTCTATTGTACTAAACTGGCAGAGCAAAGCCAACTTAATTTGAAAATGTTTACTTTTGAAGAGGCTCCAGCGATCGAAGCAACCAGTCTTTGTTGTCTTTGATCGAAGCAACCAGGGCTTTGAACTCAGCACAGTCGACTCCGCATTTGAACCGATCGCTAATGTCCAAATATTCTGCAGTCTTTGGTGCGGCAATCGGCACGTGGCCAATAACCAAAACAGCACAGACGATCACCAGCTAAAGAGTCACGCCTTTGAAAGGCAGATAAGAATTTCAGAAAGACATCGACTGGCAAACTGAACAAAACATGTCCAACACCGAGGGTCCTTTTTTCATGAGAATTGTTTACTACACGACTTGAAAAACAACTCGTTGGTGATCGGGTCTTTCTTCAGTGCTCCCCCTGTATCCTCGTTGGTGCTAGCACACAACAAAAACACGATCCAACACGTTTCTTCCGAGGCAACAGAAGTACCCGGACCTGAATTCCAAGAGTTGTTTACCAGTAGCTTCACTCCACCTTCATGGTGGTCTATTGTACTGGACTGACGCAGCTAAAGCCAGCCTAAAAACTCAAAGACGTTTCGGTGGAACCCCAATGCTCCAAGCAGCCAGTGCATTTTTTGTTCAACACAGTCTACTTCGATCCATAACCGGTCGCTAAGCGTCCAAATGTTCTGCAGCCTTTGGTGCGACAACCAACCTCGACACGTGGCCATAATGTCAACAGCCGAACCTTTTTCAGGATACGCCATCGCGTATCCCATCATCCTCACGCACACATGCGCGTTACGCATTGCACGCTCACGCGCACAATCGCACGCACTCCTCAAGATCCTCACAGAGGCAACATGCAACGACACCAACCCAAGAAGGGCAAGCGGAAAGGCCCTAAAAACCAGAAGTTGCTGGCAGATGTTCGGTGCCGAATCTCGCATGCAGCGCGTTTGGGAAGTGAAAAGGAAAGCGAGGTGGAAGCGACCGGCAACAGCAGTAAGTGGCCCTGGCTGCACACCTTTGCGTTCGTTCTTATTTTTGCCTGATGTTCCTGTTTCCTTCACTGGCGTAATTCCGAGTAATATTATTACCCATCACCGTTCGGAGGGGGAGAACGTATGTTATTGTTGTACATTTTGGTCCAGAACGTCAGGGCTCGACATAAAACTGCCTCAGCTGGGGTTTGCGATTGGGACCAGTGTTTGACAAACAATTGACCACCAACTTGAACCATAAGATTGTGCCTTGTGCTAAAATTACCACGCGTTTTTTAAGCAGACGTGAATTTCTGAAGCACGGAAGTATTGAAAAACCCAAACCAAACACCAAATACCTGATTTCAAAGAAATGTTTACCAGTAGCATCACTCCAAACATTAGACGGGTCTATTGTACTAAACTGGCAGAGCAAAGCCAACTTAATTTGAAAATGTTTACTTTTGAAGAGGCTCCAGCGATCGAAGCAACCAGTCTTTGTTGTCTTTGATCGAAGCAACCAGGGCTTTGAACTCAGCACAGTCGACTCCGCATTTGAACCGATCGCTAATGTCCAAATATTCTGCAGTCTTTGGTGCGGCAATCGGCACGTGGCCAATAACCAAAACAGCACAGACGATCACCAGCTAAAGAGTCACGCCTTTGAAAGGCAGATAAGAATTTCAGAAAGACATCGACTGGCAAACTGAACAAAACATGTCCAACACCGAGGGTCCTTTTTTCATGAGAATTGTTTACTACACGACTTGAAAAACAACTCGTTGGTGATCGGGTCTTTCTTCAGTGCTCCCCCTGTATCCTCGTTGGTGCTAGCACACAACAAAAACACGATCCAACACGTTTCTTCCGAGGCAACAGAAGTACCCGGACCTGAATTCCAAGAGTTGTTTACCAGTAGCTTCACTCCACCTTCATGGTGGTCTATTGTACTGGACTGACGCAGCTAAAGCCAGCCTAAAAACTCAAAGACGTTTCGGTGGAACCCCAATGCTCCAAGCAGCCAGTGCATTTTTTGTTCAACACAGTCTACTTCGATCCATAACCGGTCGCTAAGCGTCCAAATGTTCTGCAGCCTTTGGTGCGACAACCAACCTCGACACGTGGCCATAATGTCAACAGCCGAACCCGAGCGCGCAACAGGCGATGCGGCCAGACACGTATCCTTTGTCGAGCAAAGGGAAGGCCACACCGGCCAGGCCAGCTGCAGGCAGCGAGCAAAAGGGCGCGCGCACGCGTGAGCGCACGTACCCGGGGCACGTCCTTTTTTCTGTGTCTCTCTGCTGGGCCTCAGGATTTCTCCCTTTTGTGCTATTTCCTATTTTTTTAAGATTCTAAGCCCGACCGAGTGAGCGATCTATTCTTCGCAGGAACAACAAAACAACCGCTGCCATCTGTTGCGTATTATTCCTTACATTTGGCGTGTACTGGTGGTAGAAAGTGGAAGGAAACCGGTAAACCGGCGGCCATTTGTTTGGGGCATTTGATGAACAGGAAGAATCATGTTTAGTTTCCTGGCGAGGAGGAGCACGAGGAGTATGAGGCATTGAGACGGTTTGATTTGTTTCGGAAAAAGGTATCAACAAGGATTCCTGCTCTATTGGCTGAATGCAATATACTAAAAATAACGAAAGAATCTTTTACCATCACGACCATTTCGATCGCTTCACCTCGACCGTTTCAGACTAAAAACTGTCTTTAGTTTTAATCCATCCAATAGGATTTATCGATTGGAAAGCATCAAACGTAGCAGTGCACAAAGAATCGTTTCGAAGTTACACGGCACAGAATTACCAAACGTTGAAATCGTTCGCTCACTTGTCAGGATTCCTACATGCATTTATTGCACTCTTGTTCGAGTTGTGAGATAATTTCAGACTGTTTCCATCCGAGGCCGACGATAGAGAACCCGAAACCGTAGTTGTTTCCATGTGGCTTCTGTTCTGCAGATTCAAACGGCTTAAGTGGTGGGCACCTTGAGCATCTCGTAAAGAGCGGTACGTCCACTCAGGATGCACTCGGCAGAACCTGTTGTAGCTCGGAAATTACCGCCCAGAATAATTATTATGCTAAGTATTTGCAGCGTGGTTCGCTCGCGGGCACAATCAAACCCCCAAAACGTTAATGCTTGCCTCAAACGAAAAACCATGTACGAATTTTGAACGTATTATCTTGTTGCTGGAAATCGGTTCAGACAACGACAACACGCACACATACGCCAAGTGGTAATGATAATAACCTTTTTTTCTGTACTACATGAATGTTGCAGCACCCACGTTCGGGATCAGGAAAGTTTCTACCTGGTGCATCTTGGAGGAACATGGATAACCTCAACAGACCATCACAACAAAGTAGGGCTTTCCCTGCTCCCGCATTGATTGTAGTGATCGTGGCAGAGATCGCGCACAGGCTCGCGATACACACCTAAAAGATGTTTGCTAGATATTCGTCGGAGTGCAAGTGCACTGGCCGGGGCATGTCAATCACGGGTGAGGCAATGCAATGTTGGGTGAGGAATCACCGAACGGCACAATCGAAACGAGAGAAGGCAATCAATGATTATTGCGTTTGCGCAGAGTGCATTGAGCAGAAGTCGATTGCGATCATTCGTTACGGTTGAATAGGTTCTGTCTGGTAGATCAAATGGGACCGTTCCCCCACGTCTTGGAGTAGGGATAATGCGAGAACGTAATTCACTAAGATTGTTTCTCGACTCCCACATTCACACACACACCCACTTACATTCCAGTCTGCAATGCAACGTAGTCATCACTTTGTTAGTCACGACTTAAAAAAATATAATGCTCAAGATAACTCGCGACATAATTGAAGCTCACTAGAGAGAACGCTTTCCAAAAAAATTGAAAAGAAACTGCATACAACGGCTTATGCTGATACAACTCCTCTCAAGGAGAAATGCAATTCGGCAAAGTTTTAATCCTGGTCCGAAGTGTTCTGGCTTGTAAGGAGCAAATGGAAATACATCTTTGCATACAAAACTTGTCGTACGGCCGGAAGTCGTAATGCATCAACTAACTTACTTGACCCGCAAGATCACATCAGACAAACGATCTACCCGTTCAGACAGCTTTCGTAACGCTCATGCGAAGAAACGAAAGCAAAGCGGATACACCTGACGCATCATAAAGTAGGCATTGAAAAGAAACATGTTGAATCCACCCAGCCGCCGCTGATGGACTCCATACGCTGAGCTTACTTAGAGCAAGCATTTGTGTTACTTTCAAACTGCATATTTGCTTATGTCCTCTCAAATAACGTTTTGATAGGTCCAACAATCGCAAGACGACCGTTCTACCGTACGCATGGGAACGTGCACCGTGAAACGAGATTGAATGAAAAGATCAACCCAGGGGATGGGAAGTAAATCAACCGAAGAGTTATGGCTTATCCTGTGCGATCCTCCGGTAGGCCGTTCCCGAGAAAGGCTTCCTCTCCTGACCGATGCCTTGCAGCACTGTCCGCCCTTGCTCCAGTTGATCAAACTTCGCCCGCAGGAACCGGCAGCGGCCGGTGGTCAGGCGAATGCCAAGGTTTTTCGCTTTGCAAAATTATCCCATCTGCCGATTGTGGATTTTGGGTGGGGGGAGGTTTTCGGACACGGTTCGTCTCCAGTGTTGCCCTGTCTTGGCGATTTTGCAACAGATTTTCTCAACTCTAACCTTCATATTGTTGTGGTGTTCGAACTTCGAACCAACGGACAGATCAGTTAACGAAAACGTATCATCAGTGCGTACTTGGAGGATCAAACGGTGCAGAAAATGGCACCGAAGAACGTTAAAAACTAGCAAGGAAAACGATTTCGAACTGATTTTGGTGAAATTTTGATCTTAAAACATGATGATCTTGAATTGCAGCTTAGAACAAGTTTAGATCAAAAGCATGTTTGCCTATTTGATTCCCTGTTGATAGACAATTTTGAATGTTATAGCACATGAAACATCTTAACCACGACACACCGGCAGCGAAAAAGATTCAAATTTTACTATCACGCACAGCTTAAAACCCATCCAAACGGAAACCGATCCCGAAAGCCCTGACAAGTTGGTTGCTGGACCTTGAACGGGGTCCGTGCAATTTGAGGCCCCTTTTGGAGGCCTCTAACCATGGTTCGAAACTGAGGATACTATTTCGATCCCTTGCTAAGGGTTGACAGCGAAGAAGGGGGGAGAGAGAGAGAGAGGCTGGCCGTGGACCCAAACTCGACGGGTAAGCCATGCTCAGCGACCTGTGCTGGATTATTGGATATACGGCAGATAGAGGACACAATTTACACCGAAACACGTTCGGAGCATGTGATTCCCGTCCAGGGGACAGAGTTTTTGCATTATTCCGCTCAGGAACCGAGATCTGCGAACCATTACCTGCTGGTTGGGCTCTTTTCCAGAGACCCGGAGCTTAACGACGGGCGGATCACATCGGTGTCCTTTGGGGGGGGAATAAAATCAGTCACAATTAGCAGAAAATTGGACCGCCAGGCTGTTTCTACCCGTGGTAGTAGGCGATCTTCGGGATGCTTAGATAACTCCGCGGGGAAAGTCAAATAGACGGTTTTATAACCTGAACTTGAAGGTTGGAAGAGGATTCAAATTCAAAAGTTCGCTTTTTTCATTACTTTATAGCCACAATACTTGTGACTGTGGAATGAGGGAAGTCTGCAAATTGCAAAAGAGCCTTTTCTATTATTGCCAATTTCGAAGTCTCTTGGATCAAATAGACGAACGAACCCAAGGTGACCCAAGCTCGGCCGTATCCGTCGTCCTTATCTTTCGGCTGCTTTCTACACCGCCATGGCCTTCGAGACGGGTGCCGGGGCATTACACGAAATATGCATAAGCCAGCCCAACCTTTATCTCTTCGCACCCAAAGACGCACACCATGCCGGAGCTTGCGATACCTGGGGACCCTGGGTCTTCGGCTTTCAACTGCCACAATGAAGACAATACCAGCACCGACACTAATCGGCAGGCAGGCACGAAGAACCCACGGGCAGGGTCGTTGGCGGAGCGCAAAAAAGGAAGCACATTAAACGCACCGCCGCCCCACAGCCAAAGAAACCGAGAAACAAAGCAGCAACACCAACAAAAAACCTCCCTCACAGTGTTCCTTACCGGTCTTCCGTCCGGGTGCTTCTTATCTTCTCACCTTCTGCGAAGATGTTGGAAAAGTCCCGGCACACAGCAGCCCCCATCTCCCGCACATGCTAGGGGGCTCAAATTTGGGTACAAACTCGGCACGATCGATGCTTTCTTCCCTCCACCGGCATACGCATACTCGCACACACACACACCCTCGCACGCAGCGCTGCACGCAGATTGAAACGGTCGGATGATCTCTCTAAAAGTACACAGGCCGGCAGTAAAGCCTGCGGAAAGTTATGATCATGACCACTGCACATACACACACACACACACTCTCTTGTGTGACTCTCTGGAGGGAGGAGTGGGTGCACTATGGATATGCCACCGGAGGGGGTGGGGATGGGCATATTGTTGTAATGGCAGAGGCGTAGTGTGGTTAGAGAGCCCGAGCCTGGCTTGCAGCATATTACTTCTCCGAATTATGCAGGTGAGCCGAGTTTACGATCCGTGCTTTATATTCACGTTAGGCTCGACGCCTTTTTTAGTTCAATGTTGCGTTGGGGAACGATGTTTGTTGCGTTGTTTTTTTTTATTTCACCCGTACCCGGGTGTTGCATGAGGGTTCCTTCGTATTATCCCGCGCAGTCTTTGGTTTCGGGGTTGTCTTTCGTTTCAAACTTGGTTCTTGGCCGTAGGAAGCGGTAGGAAGCGAACGTGCGTTGATCTTTCGGGGGCCTTTTCTTATGCTGGCAAGAGCAGCACACGGTCACACATGAAAACCCTCATGCTATCCAGAGCTCGTGTGAGGAAAAATGTTGATAATTTTCGTTCTGTTGCATTCTGGGTGCTTCAAGCGGCATCATTTCCGTGGAGGTTTATGTTGGAAAATAAATTTTTGGACGAAACATGAGCTAAAACTTCCCGCTTATCGTCACTCTTTTCGACGAACGGATCAACCGATCAGGGCAGGGTCGTTGGCGGAGCGCAAAAAAGGAAGCACATTAAACGCACCGCCGCCCCACAGCCAAAGAAACCGAGAAACAAAGCAGCAACACCAACAAAAAACCTCCCTCACAGTGTTCCTTACCGGTCTTCCGTCCGGGTGCTTCTTATCTTCTCACCTTCTGCGAAGATGTTGGAAAAGTCCCGGCACACAGCAGCCCCCATCTCCCGCACATGCTAGGGGGCTCAAATTTGGGTACAAACTCGGCACGATCGATGCTTTCTTCCCTCCACCGGCATACGCATAATCGCACACACACACACACCCTCGCACGCAGCGCTGCACGCAGATTGAAACGGTCGGATGATCTCTCTAAAAGTACACAGGCCGGCAGTAAAGCCTGC
The DNA here is from genome assembly GCA_002091845.1 of Anopheles cracens. Taxonomy (NCBI): domain Eukaryota; kingdom Metazoa; phylum Arthropoda; class Insecta; order Diptera; family Culicidae; genus Anopheles; species Anopheles cracens. Next base: position 13,672 of record KZ068401.1, on the reverse strand, counting down.
GGAAAGTTATGATCATGACCACTGCACATACACACACACACACACCCTCTTGTGTACGACTCTGGAGGGAGGAGTGGGTGCACTATGGATATGCCACCGGAGGGGGTGGGGATGGGCATATTGTTGTAATGGCAGAGGCGTAGTGTGGTTAGAGAGCCCGAGCCTGGCTTGCAGCATATTACTTCTCCGAATTATGCAGGTGAGCCGAGTTTACGATCCGTGCTTTATATTCACGTTAGGCTCGACGCCTTTTTTAGTTCAATGTTGCGTTGGGGAACGATGTTTGTTGCGTTGTTTTTTTTTATTTCACCCGTACCCGGGTGTTGCATGAGGGTTCCTTCGTATTATCCCGCGCAGTCTTTGGTTTCGGGGTTGTCTTTCGTTTCAAACTTGGTTCTTGGCCGTAGGAAGCGGTAGGAAGCGAACGTGCGTTGATCTTTCGGGGGCCTTTTCTTATGCTGGCAAGAGCAGCACACGGTCACACATGAAAACCCTCATGCTATCCAGAGCTCGTGTGAGGAAAAATGTTGATAATTTTCGTTCTGTTGCATTCTGGGTGCTTCAAGCGGCATCATTTCCGTGGAGGTTTATGTTGGAAAATAAATTTTTGGACGAAACATGAGCTAAAACTTCCCGCTTATCGTCACTCTTTTCGACGAACGGATCAACCGATCATCGATTGCTACCAGTGCTAATCTGTATCTCATTAGCAGCAAGAAACGGGAGAGAGCTAAAGCGAAAGATGGCTAGATTGTATTGCGATCGAACGATACGATCTGAACCGAACGCCACGGAAGAGGGTCACCGTGCACTCGGGCGTATCTTCTCCCGGGTGCTCTAATTACAACATTCTTCCTGATTCTGCACCGTGCGCCATCGGCCGGTTTCACCGTTCGCCACGGGTCAACATGTCCAGCGTGCCTAATTAATCATTTACGATTTCCTCCTCACCATTTCTGGCGCTTACACATCGGCGGTCCAGCGAGGCACTTCCAGACACTTCCGACCATCCACGCGATCTGACTTGTGGACGGGAGTAGTCGATGATCGTTTCGTGGCTGATTGGGCACGACACACTTCCCGGTCCGGTTCCCAATTAGTTGCATAATCGACCCTTGCCACCGACTCCGGTTCTGGCCGGAATAAGGTTATTTAGCGCGCGAGGCGAGGTTGATTTCGTCGGCCAGATCGCCATGCTGACCTCCCTGTGGGTGAGCGTTTTACAAGTACATCTCCCTTTGGATGCATGCGGTTTGCACCGGATGTCGCAGGCATGCAGGTTGCGGCGGAGGAAACAGTTGAAAGAGGTACTCAATAAGCACACACACACACACACCCTCTTGTGTACGACTCTGGAGGGAGGAGTGGGTGCACTATGGATATGCCACCGGAGGGGGTGGGGATGGGCATATTGTTGTAATGGCAGAGGCGTAGTGTGGTTAGAGAGCCCGAGCCTGGCTTGCAGCATATTACTTCTCCGAATTATGCAGGTGAGCCGAGTTTACGATCCGTGCTTTATATTCACGTTAGGCTCGACGCCTTTTTTAGTTCAATGTTGCGTTGGGGAACGATGTTTGTTGCGTTGTTTTTTTTTATTTCACCCGTACCCGGGTGTTGCATGAGGGTTCCTTCGTATTATCCCGCGCAGTCTTTGGTTTCGGGGTTGTCTTTCGTTTCAAACTTGGTTCTTGGCCGTAGGAAGCGGTAGGAAGCGAACGTGCGTTGATCTTTCGGGGGCCTTTTCTTATGCTGGCAAGAGCAGCACACGGTCACACATGAAAACCCTCATGCTATCCAGAGCTCGTGTGATTTTATGCAGCGCAATAATTCCTGTACGGTCGGAGGATACGAATTGGATGAGATATGCTTTCGTTGACTTTTACGACCGAACTGTGAGGCTGTAGGTAAATGTTCACGCTTCGATGCATTCGCTGCGAGATGGGTTGGAAATTTACGATACAACAATTATTTATTGCCTTTTACCTTAGAGCGTTATGTTCAAACATTTGCGTTAATTACGGGACGACTGTACTTGCATCTTTCTCAGGGACAACTATACTGTCGAAGTGAAATTAAAAGTTGTATAAGAAACCATGAGGGTACATTTCGATGTTAGTTCTGGTATTGCCAAGTTCTGGTGTTGGTATTGTTTCCGCTTGTTCTAATATTGCTTAGCAGAATGTTACAGGAACTACAACATCTCTATGTCATTTATTGGAAAATCGTGGCACAGACACCGGCAATTTTTCAAAATTGGCCGTGGCAGGCAACGAGTTAAAGGTTTGGATGCATGCGGTTTGCACCGGATGTCGCAGGCATGCAGGTTGCGGCGGAGGAAACAGTTGAAAGAGGTACTCAATAAGGACAGCGTGAAAGTGCTTTTTTCTATATAATAGAGTTTGTTTTGCATTAAAAACGTAATGTTGTATTATAAAACGAATCAACAACACCTACACCGATAAGTTTTTTCCCCTCATTTCACTCTGGAAAGTTTACAAAAATGCACTTAACAGGGTTAGTTTCATTTCGGTAAAATTGCTTCGAGGCGTACCTCACAAATACCTAGCGCGACGTCCGCCCGGTTCGCCCTCACGGACTTCTGAGGGCGAGTGTGCGTGAAAGGCACAATTTATGACGACACCTGCTCTTTTACGCCGCAGAAGGGTTACTTCTAATTGCCACCCTGGGGATGCACCCATCACTGTGTGCGAGTGTGCGCATGTTCCTGAACCTGAAACGATCGGAATTCCATACTTTTCCCCCATAATTTCGAAGTAAGACTAATAAAAGACAGCTGTGCAGCGTGTCGGACGGAAAGGATTGGGCTGCTTGGATCGTGGCTTTTGAGCCGGTGGAAGGATTTTGTGTGCGAACAATCGTCCATACGAACTCTTCTGGCTGCTCGACTCCGTAATCGTGTCTCGCATATGCTGTGCGTCTCCGTGCACACGCATAAAAGGAGCAGTAATCTTTCAGGCCTGGTGCACTATTTTATAATAAACTTTTCCTATCCTACCCGTGCCAATCCAGACTGTTGGAAAGCCCCTCATAAAAATCGTCCAACAATTGCGAAGCAATCGTTCTCGTCTAATTGCTCCCGAAAAGTTAACCATTCCAATTCAATTAGGTCATAAATCTTTCAGATCCTACGCTGCGCCGTCACACCGGAGGCATTTCGATGTTAGTTCTGGTATTGCCAAGTTCTGGTGTTGGTATTGTTTCCGCTTGTTCTAATATTGCTTAGCAGAATGTTACAGGAACTACAACATCTCTATGTCATTTATTGGAAAATCGTGGCACAGACACCGGCAATTTTTCAAAATTGGCCGTGGCAGGCAACGAGTTAAAGGGTAAACTTTTTCAAAGGAACTTAAATGGGTAGGACTTTCCTGCGAACCCTTTCATAGGATTTACTCGGAATCAACGAAAGAAAGCCCCAAGAAAGCAGGTTCGGTAAAGGTTCTGCTGTATCCTTCCAGCCTGAGCGGCCTGGCGTACCCCGCGTGGCCTGAATGATGCTCGTGCTACGCTTACCTCACGCGCGACGGGTACGAAAAAACACACGGTCTACCCTGACGAATGTGCTTTATTAATTAGCACCTCATTTGCCTAACAATGCGCTGCAATGATAATCA
>KZ068401.1:0-10027 GCA_002091845.1 Anopheles cracens | reverse complement strand
GATCCGCTGTCGGATCCCTTTTCGAATCCCTTTCCCGGGTCTGGCAAGGGAGTAACCCTTTCTGCAAGACTAACCGATCTTTTTACTCGATCTTTTCCATACTGTACGGAAGAAGGCAGGGTAATCCTTCGTTTCGTCTGCCTCTTGTGCTTACATGGTATGTGTTCAATAAACCGATTTTATGTTAAATATTTTTCGTGGAGGAGCAAATTGAAGACAAACATTGCTACATTGCAGCCGGAGAGACGTCCTTGGATAAATAATTTAAACATGATAATAGTGCAATATGACGTTACCTGTGCTTTTAATGTTTCAAGTGTGAGTCGTAGAGATAGCAATAAAATTAACACACTCTTGGGAGTATGTTCTTACCAGTACTTTAAGCCGGACCTAACCTTCACACCAACGCTTCCCTCCGCTCGGTAAACCGATTTCAATCGGACGTAAATCTCGAGATGAATCACTCTAGCCTGCAGGTCATGCTAGGATTCAATGTTTAATGCGCAATAAAACCACTACCAACTTGCAAAAGGGGACGAAACCGGGGACTTTCCTTCGGGGCAGGACAAACCAATTCCCATCACCCCCCCCCCCCCCCCCCCCCCCCCCCCCCCCCCCCCCCCCCCCTTTTTTTGCTCCCAGGTCGGAGCCAATCACGTTCCCCGGGCATCACCTTCAACCGGGACGATCCTATTCAATTCGCATCAAACGGTTGGTTTGGTCCCTTCGCATTCACGGAGGGTTGCATATCCCAGCCTGTGGAGGGTGCGTCGTAGGTCCACTGCTTTTTGTTTCGTTGCGATTAGCGAGCGTGCATCATTCGTGCGGAATTTATGACCATCAACACGCAACCGCATCCTAAATACCCGTGAACAGATCGTAAATCGATCGTTAAGTCGTCATCGATCATCGGGAAATGGGTTCAGTGATTGAAGTAACTTATTTTCTCACCGTGAAAGACATTCGTTCCTTACTGCCGGAATAAATCAGAACAGTTTTCACACCGACATGAACCGGGACTTTGATTATTTACAAGGGACTAGGGTTTTCTTAGTCTCGTCTTGGGCATAAATCAGGACCGCATTCCAACGCACAAGGATGCAAACTAAGGGACGTGAGGCGGTGTATCTTATCGTGGTGCAATAGCAACATAATCCTTCGTCCTTGCCTCTGTGCCCATCCGGGGCAGTCGGCCCAAGGGAAACTTTCACTTTAGAACGTTCCGGTAGCGACGAGTCTAACGAGCAACGGATGGTCAATAAATAATCCTGTTTCCATTGTGGAAACAGCCGTCCTGTCGTTCCCGCTCCGCATAATCCGTACCAGAACAATTGCGCTGCAAAAAAAATAAGGGACTTAAGGAGCACCCTCCGTTTGGAATGTGGAAAATTGGTCAGTACCGAACGGTAAGCGTTTCAGTTGGTCATCCTGGGCTGGGCAGGCCCGTTCTCGAGGGGTTCCACACGTCCAGCTGAGAATGAAGTGTGAAATCCCATTTGACTGCACTTAAGACAACGCCTAAGGGGGGGCTCATACACGCGCAGTCGTTTAAATAGAGGGAATGTGATCGCTTTTTGATGTTGCTTTAACATTTATTTATAAATAAGTGCTCGATTCAACGTATTTCGCAACGAACTTTCTATTGTTGTTCTTCCGTGTTTTCGTTCGGATCATCCGGTTGTTCAGTTTTTAATGGTTTTGAATTTAGTTCCCCAATACATTGGTCCTTGTTTAGTGCGAAAATTATGTGGAATATCTGAACTCCTTATCGGATATAGTAATAAATGGCTTTTCCATACTGAATAACCCTGGGTTGGGCAGAGTAGCTTCGTATAATATCTCTATATATATAAAACTGGACTGTCCTTGTACATCTCTCATCAGTTCTTATAAAACGACTTGATCGATGTAGGTGTATCTTTTTCTCTTCCGTTCGTCTTACAGATGATTAAAATTTGTTTAAAGTGCATTGTGAAACTTCATGAGAAATCGAAATATTAAGCAGTTGCGCTAGTCGTCGCGAGATGGCGCTACTCATTATAGGAGCAAAATCTTGATTGTGTCGTATATTGCCAGATTGATTGTGTCGTTTAGCTGAAGTGTGGGGTGTTAAATTAACTTAATTTGAAACCATTTTGTTTATTTTCGACTAATTGAAGAAAGTAAATTATTTAAACCATGGCTGCGCAACGCTTTGCAACTAAAAGATAGGAATTTTTTTTCACAGACGAGAATAATTACTTTGATATTATCCATACCTTCAATAGCTAGAAGTTTGTCTCACCAAAATCGCAAATAATTCAGATTAAAATCGTTACGATTCAAACGATTTGAAAAACGAAACCAATTTTGCCTGAAACGAAGGTTTCCTTGTGCGTCTAGCAGGATAATAGGACAGTTTTAACAAGCCGCTTACGTAGGATGACTCACTAGGTGGTGCATAATTTATTTTCTCCCGCTCAACAGTTCGCACTACTCAAAACAATCTCTGTAATATTGCGACCCCATGCGACGCAATCAAAAGCGTATTTACGAACGGAACGGCGCAGCGTCCTCCGGCTGTTCGCGTGCTCCTATGATGTTCTTCCAGTTTTAATGCAAAACGCGGTCCCTTAAAGGGGGGGGGGGGATGCTATTTCTTCCGAACCAAACGACAGAAAAGCGACGCGGCCCGCGGAACCGTTAAACGGCATCCTTGCGTAAGGAGTGTGGTTTGCGCATACGCGAAACAAACGCTTCAAGGTCACGCCGTTACCATACTTCACCCCATAACGATGCAACAACCCCATCCGGGCAAATGGCCGACAAACTGGGAACCGGTCCTGTGGGGAAGCAAGGTTCCTGCTCGTGCCCGTCCTCTCGCTCGCATCATTCCCGTACCGGATGTTCGGCTAGCGCAGTGACGCGAGAAGGAAGTTCAGGATTTCTTTACAACGATGAAGAAAAAAACAACGCGTACACGCAGGACGGGGTAAGGTTGGCTAAGACTGGATGTATGTTTTTAAACTTTTTTGTCGTACACATTCCAGTTTATACTCGATCTGCAACGAATCTCGCTTTGGTGGTGCTATAACCGGGTGAGGTACAGGATAGCAGCGATAGGTAGTAGGCTGTGGAAAGTGACAAAAGGGTTCGCTTGTAACTTTGCACGTGCAAACTCTCCTCTCCTTTTCAGGAAAAATGTGAACATAAAAAAGGAGCACATAGAACGGCCCTGTTTACACGTTTCACGGTCCAGATCCTTCCTGCCGGAATCGGATTAGAAGTAATGGAAGAAACACATGGGTCCTCTTTTTTATACAGTACAAAAGTGGCTCCAATGATGAGCAATGCTGGTTCATGAAAGAAGATGGGAATGTTTATAAATATGTTGAGTTTGGAAAATAACTGATGATAACCGTGGGACATTTGAAAACCAAAACCATAAAAAATGTTATGTTTGCAATAAGAATCGCTCTGTTTGAATTTGCATGACTGTTACTATACAGTCTTCAGAGCAATTCTGTACACATACGGTAGTAGAATTGCTGTCATATTATTCAAAAGATCAGTCAGATGCAAAATATCTTATGATCAATTCTCCACCAAGAGTTCTTGAATTGAAATCTGATCACTTTGCCAGTGGAATTAAATAATCCTTCCATTGAGCAACCCTTACCTCAACAAAGTAGAACATTATGCAACAACTGCTACCATTCAGGACTTGCAAAAAAAAAAAAAACATCATAAGAGACCTGTTTTTCCTCGCAAAATGGGTGGATGCCTACCGTCCCTTCCATCCATGTTACATACGGTACACTCGTTTCCTTCCCACTGCACCATTCACTGCGCGAATCCTATCACAAAGCCTCTGCAACCAGTGGAACCAAGCAGGAACGTCCCCCAGATGCTGCAACATCTCATCATCTCGATTCTTTCGCGGAAGCACACCGACACAGAAAAAAACATCGTATCTGCCAACAGCGTTTCTTGCTACTCGAGCTGCACGCTTGCCACACAATGCACAATGCATTTCCACTGGGAAGGATGCGCTATGGGAGGAACGCAGGATCAAACCTGAGCCGTTGAGCCGTTGGATCGGGGAAGGTGCACTGCTCGAGTGGCCTGCGCATGAAAACCATGTAAAAAGGACGCAAGGATGCGTAAGAAGGAAATGCGCTCGGCACAATGAAGATCTGCGCCGCGTCGTTCAGATTCCGGAGCGTCGTTGTCCCGCGCGGAAAAGGAGTAAGTTCTCACGCATCACCATTTCTATTCACGTTCATATTCTGTGTGTGTGTTTTCCCCTTCTTCTTCTTCTTAATCATGCTCCAACAGAAGAGAATCCTTGGCACATGATAAAGCGCTCCTGTATCCTGTACACGCCAGTCGTGAGAAACGATCGCGCAGCCATCCGTTGCGGGTTCGATTTCGATGGAGAAAACGGCTCGATGGCTCACCTAAGCTCTAGAGCTAACCGTACAAAAGAGTGATGTCGAAAAAGCACGTCATAGTCAGACACACAGGATTAGTATAGGTCGGTAGGACTGACGGACTGAACTGAGCGAGGCGATGCGAACGAGGAAGCCCCGTGCAGCCCTGAAGATGTCAGTTTCAATTTATCATAAGAATGGCCGAAAATTTACATATTATACTTATGATGTGCTTCCGTGGTAGCACAAGAGGATGCCTGAAGAATGAGTTTTTTGCCTCCTTTCGTCGGTGTGATCCGATCGTTTGAATCGCTAGAGTTTTTACAATGTTGGACACATTCGCTTAGGGTTCCAGCGTTGGTTCCCGGGCCCTTAATGTTTTTTTTATTGATCTAAAAACCGACCTTTTCAATTTTACGTCGTGTTCTTGGGACCCATTGCGGCGAGCGGATCCTCTCGAGGGGAGAAGAGAAATCTCGGTACAATAATTGTGCGGCTGATTGTGGGCATCGTGTGTTGCTGTTTCGCCCTGTTGATCAACTGCAGTGCTCAGTGCTCGCAGGTTCCCAGGCACAGCCTTTGTTCGTGCGTTGCTGGAATGGGACGATGGGTTTCAACAAGGAACCCTACGCGTTTCCTGTGCGCGTCCTAAGCGACGTCCTGCTTCCTGCCCTGGCAGGGAAAGGAATAGGATGGGTCATACATTTGACACCCTTAATTTTAATTTGATTGTTTGCCCTCGGACCAGAACGGCAATGGGAGTATAGATTGCACGATCCTTCGTCTGTTCCCATTCCAAGCCGGGGACGATTTGCTGATAGCGCACTCGGATCTGTTTGTGCCTCGGAAGATGGCAATAAAACAAACATAAAGTTATTATTCGTTTGATGTTTGCTTAGGACGGTGATCGTTGAGGGATGGCAAGAACTTTATGCGTAATTGAAAGTGATGCGAATAAAATGCACATCAATTAGAGCGGGCTAGTTCATTTATAATTATACCCATTTCATGCGTGAACCGAGTGACTTTCTTCGAGTTCGAAATGGCGATAAAATCGCACCTGCAATCGAAACTCTCGACAGCATACACACCAATACCAACAGGCCAGAAGGACACGGCGAAGCAAATCGCTGCAGCGTTCGGTAAAGAAATGTAAATTAGCTCGGTACGGTTGGCAATATTTTATGGTAACCAGCAGAACGAACGAACGAACGGCAGCAGCAGCTGAACGCACCATCAGCGGAGAGGGCCACATTTATCCAGCCTCCATTCCGGTTCGGTGATTTCTTTTACGATTCCGCAGCACGGGACGGGAAGGAGCGGAAGAACCACAATTTGCACACCGGGTCGTTAGGTAAGGAGCGCTTGGAATGGGAATGACATACGTTTGTAGAGAAGCGTACGTACGTTGGAAGAACAGTTGGGAACATTAGGAAACAGGATATACAGCATGAACGCTTCTTATGGGATAGGAACAGATAAATGTGTTCAGATGTTGCGAAGAGCTATTCAACAACTGATTGGAGAAGATGTTTGGTAAACTGTTGAGAAAACGTATACCGTAACAACTCGTCCTAGAAAAACTTCCTCCAAGTCCCGCCGAAATGTGTGCTCTTTTAAAAGAGCAGAGCATTAGTTTATATTGTTTCCTTTGTTTTTCTTACTGATGAATCGTTTCGACTGGAACTAGAAATCGACTAGACATTAATCACAACTGAGGGAAACCTACTTTCAATTGCTTTTTCTTATTCTTCTACAATTAAAAACAACGATTTACGTGAAATGAATGATTAAATTATTGCTTTTTTATTACTTATTATTAGAACAAAAAAACACGTGTCAAATCAACACATTTTGAAAACAGTAGCTCAGTTCAGTGGCGTCATCTGTTGACGGGTGATGTAACTAAAGCTAACTGCTTGCTTTTCTACGAATTCCTGACTTTTCTAGTTATTTGTCTTCATTTAAAACATTTCAAACCATTTAGGGAACAATTAACAATAACTTTATTTGTAACTGCATCCAAATAATACAAAATTATGCCTCAAGGCAAATTCAGTCAAATTTATATTCGTTCAGGACACTAAATTGGAAAGGATCAATCGCCGGGATGAGACTACAGCATCCAGCAGCACAAGAACTCATCAACCGTAAACAAGATTGCACATCCAAAACCCATAACAATCAGCTCACAACGACAACAACAACATAAATGAAAAAAAAATCCTTAAACCGGTAACTGAAAACAGGCCGGTGTCGGAGCGGCAAGGAATGAAATCGGTTCAACCCCTGCGAGGATGTAAAATTCATGCAACCACGATCGCAGAAGGGATCCACGGTAGGGCCACGCCTAACCTGTCTCCCGTGCCCAAACCTACTTTCAATTGCTTTTTCTTATTCTTCTACAAATAAAAACAACGTTTTACGTGAAATGAATGATTAAATTATTGCTTTTTTATTACTTTTCACTACTTAGTCAGCTCGTTTTTTTATTGTAGAACAAAAAAAAAGTGTCAACACATTTTGAAAACAGTAGCTCAGTTCAGTGGCGTCATCTGTTGACGGGTGATGTAACTAAAGCTAACTGCTTGCTTTTCTACGAATTCCTGACTTTTCTAGTTATTTGTCTTCATTTAAAACATTTCAAACCATTTAGGGAACAATTAACAATAACTTTATTTGTAACTGCATCCAAATAATACAAAATTATGCCTCAAGGCAAATTCAGTCAAATTTATATTCGTTCAGGACACTAAATTGGAAAGGATCAATCGCCGGGATGAGACTACAGCATCCAGCAGCACAAGAACTCATCAACCGTAAACAAGATTGCACATCCAAAACCCATAACAATCAGCTCACAACGACAACAACAACATAAATGAAAAAAAAAATCCTTAAACCGGTAACTGAAAACAGGCCGGTGTCGGAGCGGCAAGGAATGAAATCGGTTCAACCCCTGCGAGGATGGAAAATTCATGCAAACACGATCGCAGAAGGGATCCACGGTAGGGCCACGCCTAACCTGTCTCCCGTGCCCGGTCCTTCCTTGCTCGCGTCTGCGCCTTCAGCCTTCTCCACCGATCCGAATCTCGGCAGGATAATCAGAAGGAAAGGAAACACCTGGAAATACGAGCCGAGCCGATATCCGTTATCCTCGCGCCGCCATCGTCCTCCGGAGCCCGAGCAACACAAAACACGGACGAACGGTTCCACATGCCTGCCGTACCTGCTGCGGAGGTTTCCTCGGGTCGCTTTGTTTGACGGTTGTTGTTTTTTTTTCTCTGTCTTGTGCTTGCCAGTTTTTTGAGCCAGTTGCTCTGCGGGCAAATCCACGGCAGGCGCAGATCATCCTGCTTCGGACGGGGTGATGTGCACGCTGGTCAAGACGGGAGCTCGCACGTCTTGGGCGACAACGGCGGCTGAGGACAGATGCGGGAGAGGAGCGTCTGGCACAGGAGGCACGCAGAAGGATCAAATTTCCAGCTGGACCCATCACGGGCCAGCCGCCACGGTGTGTACTGCATCCCCTATGCGCAGGATTATCCGAACGATCGAGCTCGAGCGGTCGGCAACAGGTAACAAGAGCCCGCTCCGGGAGTTCGTCGAGTGCGGGACAGGATGCTGCGTCCGCAAGGGATTTGTTTGCGTTTGTCGATTTGGCGGGCGACGAGCGCCTCCGCTTCAATTATCCACAAAAGTGTCCCTCACTCGAAGGCACCGATTTGCGACACACTTTCCGGAGGGGAATCGAGATCGAGATCATCTTGATGAGTTTTTGGCTGTTATTGTACATGGCCCCGGGAATGATCGATTGTGGACCTCGTTTTGTCTGTCCCGTACGTAGCAGCTGCCCACGGAAAAGGTCGGAAAACGAAAGCAATGTTTGCGATAAATTGCCACTCGACGGGCTTTCCTAAATCATCTTTCGTTTGGTTCGAATAGAACCAGCTGGTCACGTGGCTTTCACACAGATGTCCTACCGGGAAGCGAAAGTAATGGAGGAGCAGACGCCTTTACAGATTTTTAATCTGAATCGATCACTCTTACATACCCGTATACGAGTCTGTGAGGTATACGCTGATTCAGCGTTCCGTCAATAATCCTGTGAAATTTATTGGCTGTAAAACGAATGAATCAAGAGGAGCCTGAGATGTAGCACTTTTACGGCCAGTACCATTCTACGACACACTGAACCAATGTAATTGAGATGTGTTCCAAAGATCGTCCTTTTGCGTCCGTTGATGACATCGCGAAATCAAAAAACCCACCATGTCAAGAATTATATACATTCCATGCTGAATCAAGTCTTTTCTTCGATAGGTGGAAGAGAATATGACTATGACTTCAAGTTTAGTATCAACTGGTCTTGAATTAAGCTTGAATAATATTGTAGATTTAACAAGCAATGGGACTTTATTGCTTAACAGCTGATAAAAGAGGATGCGTTATTGAGATTTAAGGAGTTGGAAGGAGCAGGAGTACTGCCCAGGAAAGTTGATCTTATATCTGCGCTAATTAATTATTTGTATCCATTTGTGTATAGCGTTATATCTTTATTGGGCTCATAGAGCTGAGTGAAGTCTACAAATCCCTTCACAGTCTGGCATATCTTTTTAAAGCCTGTTCAGGTTAGGATGGAACATTCGAACTTTAATCCCAAATTTGGAGGGAAAGTTACTATAAATTTAGATTATTTACACATCCTTTGTGCAGATCTTGTATAGGACTGGATAGACTTCGACAATCGATTATAACGAACCAGAATTAATGAAACAAACTATTATGATGGCTCCTATTATCTTCCAAAAACTATAAGAGCATACAAATTAAACCTTGTGTAGTTCGGTTCAAACGGTTCAATTTTAAATTTTCATCCTTTTGTGATGTTCTGAATTCCTTGCATCCACCTTGAGAAAAGAAGTAATATTGTAAGAAACCCCCGTCCAAAAGATTAAATCCGTGTGTATCTCGTTCCCTGCCCATTACGGCGCTATTATCCACCTGTCACGAGCACTTCTGGCTGGCTGAAGGTTAGGAGATGGTTAGATTAACGCCGTCGCATATAAATTACCGTCGAGCCCTAAAACTCGAGCGGTCGGAAAAAGGACGAAAACGCAAAAAAGCGGACGAATTAGTAGGAAGTGCTAGCGTCCTATCGCAGCACCGTGCCGTCAACCCACATGACCCACATGGTGCCGTTGGCCGTTTCGAGCAGGCAGCAACCATCAACATCATCAGCCCCCGGCAGACGAACGTTCGGTTCATCCGATGGCGATGGCGCTTAAGTCCGGCAGCGTTGCACGGGACGAACGACGACAACAACGACGGCAAGACACAGGAAGTGGCCGGGAAGTGCGACCAAAAAACCAAAAGGAGAGAAAAAAAAACAAAAACGCATACGGCAGACGTGTACGTGTACCACCGGCATCATCATAATCATCGCCACCATTACCGCACCGGGCGGAAAGGAACCGCGATCGGAGCGAAGGTATGGCCGGATCGATGGCGAACGGCGGAGGGACAGTATCTCGCGCTCTTTCTGCCCCCCGGAACGGGGACGCGGCGTGCCCGGCGGCAGGTTTTCTGCGGAGACGTTGGTGTAGCCCAACGAT
>KZ068398.1:27701-40321 GCA_002091845.1 Anopheles cracens | reverse complement strand
CTCGAAACCGAGCTCGACCGCCAGGGATCGGTGAAGAACCTGCTGCTGACGTTCTTGCAGCGTTCGCAGGTCGATCTGGGCGCCGGTATAGACTTCGGCCCGGAAGGCAACGTGTTCGTCACCTTCTCGCACCTGCAGCATGCGGCATTCAACTATCGGCTGCAGGTGGCCTATTCCGGGGCTCCCCGACCCGCCACCGTTCGGCTGTTCCTAGCACCGAAGCGCAACGAGCGCGGCGTCGCTTTAACGTTCGACGAACAGCGCCGGCTGGCGATTGAAATGGACACGTTCAGGGTGAACTGTAAGTGCGGCGCAGTCGGCCGGGTAGTTTGCACCGTCAGTACAGTTTGGTAAATCTCTTCTTGTGTTTAGTAACGCCCGGCATTAACAACATCATTCGGCGGTCGACCAACTCGAGTGTTACGATCCCATACGAACGCACGTTCCGCAACGTGGCGCAATCTAATCTCGGTGACGCGTCCTTCCGGTTCTGCGGCTGTGGATGGCCGTCCCATATGTTGGTTCCCAAGGGCGACTCGCTCGGCGTCGAGTACGACCTGTTCGCAATGCTCTCCGATTACACCAAAGACAAAGTGGATCCCCCGTTCGATGAGTGAGTAGTAGCAGAGCACGGAAAGGTGGACCGGTACGAACGAGTTCGGATTGACAATCACCATTTTTCATTGCAGAAAAACGGGCTGCAACGATGCGCACTCGTTCTGTGGGCTGAAGGATCGCACGTACCCGGATGCGCGCAACATGGGCTTCCCGTTCGATCGCCGGGTGCCGAACACGATCCGGTCGTTTGCCGATTTCGTTGCACCGTACCAGAATATGCGTGTCGCTACGGTAACGGTACGGTTCACCAATACCGTCGTGGCGAGAACTTGATCGGATGGATTCATTTAAAATGTAAACTGCTATAAAGTATCACGCGAGGAAGCGAGGAAACGAACCGTTTATGCTTTGGATTATATTTTGAAATAAAAAATACTACTCTTTCTGAAAATTGTACTGAATTTATCTGAATTTATCACAATATTTTCATTCTACCTTTTCCCGGCACCCACGTAGAATACGTTGCAGGAGGTTGCTGGAAGAACAGGTTCCTGACTCTCTGTCCCTTTTTCCTGGTTCAGTTTGCTAACAAACAACTGGATACATAAAAATGTAGTTCATTTTTTAAACCTTCAAATAACTTCTCATTAAAATCTGCGACAATCGTTTAACTAGGAGAAAATGTCCCATTACCAGCATGAAAGTAGTAAACGAAATTGTAATCGAAGCATCCTCTACTATTGATCATTGATTATCTTATCTTTGTATCTTAAAAATATAAACGGCTTAAAGTGATACAGCTTTGATTCGGCTAATACGAAAACCATCATGTTTGAAACAAGTTTTACTTATTTACATTATTGTTGTAAAATCAATCGGCTGACTGAACTGACATGAACTAATAGGTTTGTAATAAATGTCCAGACATAATGAGCTCATATATCCATAATTATGCACTATATCGAGATGAGAAAAAAAACAAACAGAATTACATAGCATAACGATGAATAAACTCATCAAACATAATTACTAACTTTATTTAAAACTTGATATTTACTTTATTTTAACTGCTGAGTGATAAAATATTAGAAAGGTTATCCAATTAGGTGAAAATATGTAAACAATGCTATCAATATTGATAAAGAGTTGTAAAAAATTGATGAGTACAAAATGCATGCATTTGCCCAGTAAATAAAATTAAAAGACAAAATATATGTTGAGAGCGATTGAATGCAATTATTTATATCAAATCTCGGAACCACGAAAACTTTACTGATTACTGATGATTTACTGATGAAATTATCAAACTCGGATGCAATCTCGATAACTAGGTATGTGCTAAAACATGATAATCTGGAATGTATGTATAAAAATCTAGCTCGGCAGTCGTATAGTCCGCCCAGGTGCGCTCCAGGTGCGAAGCGCTTGGAGTGAAAAAGGAGTTGAGAAAGGCGTGCATTGCTTTACATAGTTTGTCCACCTTACGAAGAGAAGGTATTGAAAAAGATATGAAATGTATTAAACTTTAATACATTTGTGAAAATACAACTACATATGCACTTTCCAAATTGAACTAAACAAAATACAATAATCATGCGAACCTTTCTCAACGCTTTTCTTATCAAGCTCTGATGTGAACGTGCTTTGAAAGTGCAATGCACTTACTTTTGCGGTAAGCTGCAACGATAAATGAATTCAATTTTTAGCAACTTGCCTCAACTGTTGCCAATTGCATCTAATCAATGTTTCTAAGGCATCTTAGAAGCCAGTTAGCAGCAGTTAATCATAGAAGTATAAATACAGAGACCGAGCTCTGGAGCTAGCAGTTGAACCGTGGAGTCCATACAGAATCATCTTCAATCTCCAAGTATTTTAAAATTTGAATCGTAGCTCCAAAAAATACTTCGCAAAAGATGTCGGACGTTGCAACCGGATTCCTGTGTCTTATGACACGTCCTACGGAGCCACTGTTTTATCCCAAGTATAATGGGCAGGTCTTTATGGATCTGCCCACCGAGTATCTCGCTGAGCGGTATCAGCCGATTGCTGACTCGATAAAATCGCGGCTCGGAGCGGTTGCGAAGCATCACGTGACGGTGAAGGCCGTCGAGCTGCCAGACCTGGGATACGCGGAACAAGTGCCACGCCACGGTGACTTTAACCTGTTCAACCCTTCGCAGAGGCGTGCGACGGGTCGGTTGGTGTCGGATCTGCTGTCACAGCCCGATCCGGACAGTTTGCTGTCGGTGGCGGCCTACGCTCGCGATCGCTTGAACCCTACGATGTTCCAGTATGCGCTTGCCGTGGTATTATTGCATCGCAAGGATACGGCCACCGTGCCGGTTCCATCGTTTTTGGAGATGTTCCCCAAGCGGTTCGTCGATCCGGCGCTCTTCCCGAAGCTCGCTGAGGAGGGCTTCGTGGTGGAGCAGAGTGAGCGTGTCGCAATCGAGGTGCCGCATAGTTTCACCGCTTCGGAGTTGGATCCGGAGCAACGTTTGGCCTATTTCCGGGAGGACATCGGGGTGAACCTGCATCACTGGCACTGGCATCTTGTGTATCCGCAGGAGGGTCCGATGGAGGTGGTGAACAAAGACCGTCGGGGTGAGCTGTTCTACTACATGCACCGCCAGATCGTAACTCGCTACAACGTGGAACGGCTGTGCAACATGCTGCCCACGGCGACTCCCTTGAAAAATCTCCGTCAACCGATTCCGGAGGCATACTTTCCGAAGCTCATGAACAGTGCCTTGAACAGGACGTATCCGGGTAGGGCGGCAAATATGGTGCTGAGTGTAAGTCACAACTTTGTTTGTATGCATTTATCATTCAGTATTATCATTACATCGTTCTCACCTACTTCAGCATGTGAACCGTCCGGAAGACGACGCAGTGACAACGATTTTGGAACTCGAATCGTGCTTGGGAAAAATAAAGGAAGCAATTCAAACAGGATTTGCAATCGCAGTAAGCATGTTTCTAACCCTGCGAAGGGTGGCTGTATTGTCAAGATAACTAGAAGCGCTCTACAAACTGTCATGCGCTTTCAGGAAGACGGTAGTCGTGTGCCACTAGACGCAACGAATGGGATTGATGTGCTTGGAAACATTATGGAAAACTCGGACTTGTCCGTAAACATCCCACATTATGGCAACTATCACTCGCTCGGCCACGTCCTGATCGGTTACATCCACGATCCGGACAATCTGTTCCTCGAGGGCCACGGAGTAATGGGCGACTTTACGACTGCGATGCGTGATCCAACCTTCTATCGGTTCCATGAGCACGTCGACGACGTCTTCGATATGCACAAACAGAAGCTACCGTCGTACACCGAAAATGAGTTGCTCTTCCCGGGTGTGTCGATCGTGGACGCTTCGGTGCAAATAACGAGTGGAAAAGCGGCAAGGAATCGTTTGCTCACCTTCTGGCAACGGTCGCAGGTCGATCTGGGAACGGGGCTAGATTTCGGACCGCAAGGTAATGTGGTGGCAACGTTCACCCACATCCAGCACGCTCCGTTTGCCTATCAAATTCTGGTGCATAATGAGTCGGGTCAGCGAAAAAAGGGAACTGTGCGCATTTTCCTGGCACCCATCTACGATGAAGAGGGCGGACAGTTGCTGCTCAGCCGGCAACGTCGTCTTGCGATTGAAATGGATAAGTTTGTTGTGGATTGTAAGTATCATTTCCACTTCATTTCCATTACTTGTTCAAGCTGTTTGATAACGTTCGCCTTCTCAAGTGCATCCTGGCGATAATCGAATCGTTCGACAGTCGGATCAGTCCAGCGTAGCCATTCCGTACGAACGAACGTTCCGACGCGTGGATGCTTCCAACATGCCTGGATCGGAGGCTTTCCGATTCTGCAACTGCGGGTGGCCCGATCACATGCTGCTGCCCAAGGGTCACCCAGATGGACAACCGTTTGATATATTCTTCATGATTTCCGACCACAAAGATGATGCAGTGGTACCGGATTTCGATCAGTAAGTCCCTAATGCTTTTCTCGTAGTGAAGTCTCTAATAGCGGGTTTGGCTTATTTCCCGTGTGTGTGCAGGAGCGAAAATTGCAACGATTCCCACTCGTACTGTGGCTTGCGTGATCAGCTGTTCCCCGATCGCCGGGCCATGGGTTTCCCTTTCGATCGACTGCCCTTGCCGCAGGATCATTTGCTGAAAGACTTCGTGGCCAGATTTCCCAATATGAGCCGAACGGTGGCAGAAGTGTTGTTTACCAATACTATTATTTCGCGTACGTAAACCCCACTGACGCAGATAGTGCAAAACGAGACCGGAAAATCACACGATGGAAAATACTACTCTTTGTGAACGTGAAAATACAACTTAACATACATATTGCAAAAAAAATAAAAATATAAGAGCATGCACATTAAAATGATCTAATGTATATTTGCACTACTAAGAATGAAAGAAAAGCTAATCGCAACAAGGAATCTGAATCATCTGAATTAATTGGTTGAGTAATTGTATTTACATGTGAAAATATTTACTACCTAATATTATCTTATTCAAAAAAATTAAAAAAAATACTATATTACTAAAGTAATTAATAATAAAAAATTAAATAAAAAACAGTGTCAGCACAAACTGTTTTGTAGGTACTAAGGGAAGACGATCTGCAAATAAATTGTGAAATGGTTTAAAAAGAAAGGGGTACAATTATCTTTCGAGCAAACTAAGCCACTGATCGAAACGAGGTCAAAGCAATCTCTTTTCTTTCAATTTATCAGCCATTTTATTTTCTTTCAGGATGTAGACTGTACTGTACGATGAAACCTTATTCATTATAATATGTTTTCATCTTCTAAAATACTATTTCGGCTGACTTCGTTGCCCCTCTGCCTAAGCGAAAGTATATCTTAGCATTGGAGTTAAGCAAATGGAGATGATAAAAATTGTAGAACTCTTAGAACCTTTTAAATGAACTGATT
Organism: Anopheles cracens; assembly: GCA_002091845.1. Classification (NCBI taxonomy): domain Eukaryota; kingdom Metazoa; phylum Arthropoda; class Insecta; order Diptera; family Culicidae; genus Anopheles; species Anopheles cracens. The sequence continues at coordinate 34,808 of KZ068398.1, read as the reverse complement.
AACTTAGTCCCCTTAACGGACGGTCAATCTTACCGATGTATTTTGCACGCAAAAATGAAATAAACAAATAAAAACAACAAATAATAATACCTACGTCTACCAGGATCCAAGACCTCACAAAGACCTCACGTTTCAGACAGTAGTCAACGAATTCATGAAGCGATTTGGCGTGTGTAATGAAAGACACGTGTGCAAGTCTTATCAACGCCATTCCCTCGCGTTAATCTAACATGTCAGCAAACTGAGGCTTCAGGCATCTCGCCCGATGATTAGGATGATTAATAAAAATCAATTGGAGTTAACCACTGAACATTGATGGATCATGATTATGCTAAATGTGAAAAAGATATCATATACGAAATCAAACCAAATATCGAGAAGTAAAAATTCGTCAAGTCAATAAAAATGAAAAATATGTAAAAATGTACGCATATGTTTTTTTCATATATGAAACATTAAAGTATTAAATATAGCCAAATTTAACACTATGCCTATCTAAATTTATACGTAGATGAATGATTTTTTACGTAGATACGAAATACGTAGATGAATGATTTTTTTCATGAGAACATAATGTAGAGCGTAATCGTTGCTCGCTACTGCTGCTGGGAGGCTAAAACGATAATAAATGCATTCACGTTAAGCAGTATCACAAATGCGGTGGTTTTAAACCACAGATAAAAAAGTTCCTGCGAAGATAATTGCAACTGCATGCATTTTGCCCGTCGTGTGCATGTTGAATTCAATTCGGAATGGTATATAAACATTGCGAAATTGTTCCGAGGCATCATAAGCGTGGCACAAACGGTGGCCGAGTTTAAGTGAAACTGAAAAGAAACGAGTGAGAATGTCCGACAATAGGAAGCTGTTGGCGCTGTTGCAGCGGCCCCTGGAGCCAACGTTCTACCCGAAGGACGATGGTAAAACGGTGGTGGATCTCCCGGACCAGTATCTGACGGAGCGTTACAAACCGATCGGCCAATCGCTGCAAACGCGCTTCTCCTCCGAGGTGGACACGCGCATCGCCGTGCGTGCCCTCCCTCCGCCCAACGTCGCCTTCGCGGAGGCCATTCCTCGGCGGGGTGGTTTTTCGCTGTTTATTCCGAAACATCGCCAAATTGCTGGAGATCTCATCAATCTGTTTATTAGCCAGCCGAACGTGGACGCCCTGATGAGTGCGGGGTCGTTCGCTAGGGACCGCTTAAATCCGGTGCTGTTTCAGTACGCAATGGCAGTCGCGATCCAGCACCGACCGGACACGAAGAACTTGAACATTCCCTCGTTCATCGAGCTGTTCCCGGACTCGTTCATCGATCCGACGGTGTTTCCGCAACTGCGGGAGGAAGGTGCCGTCGCTAATCAAAGAGAGCGCGTAGGTATCTTCGATGTATGGAATGATCGTTTGGAATGCTTAAATTGATGAGTGTTGTTGACCTCACAGATCACGTTGGACATTCAAATGAACTTTACTGCGTCGGACAGAGAGGACGAACAGCGGCTGGCGTACTTCCGCGAGGACATCGGTGTGAATCTTCACCACTGGCACTGGCATTTGGTTTACCCCGGTGAAGGTCCGAACAGTGTGATCAACAAGGATCGTCGTGGGGAACTGTTCTTCTACATGCACCAGCAGCTGATCGCTCGCTACAATGTCGATCGCTTCTGCAATCGCTTGGCCCGTGTGCGTCCGCTCACGAACCTGAGGGAACCCTTGCCCGAAGGATACTTCCCGAAGATCGTTCGAAGTTTGACGAACCGTGCGTTTCCCGCTCGATCGCAGAATACGATCCTACGCGTAAGATAAGGGATGGTGATGGTTGTTGCGTTGGATAATGTATCTAGAGTTGTGTTGGTTACAGGATTTGAACCGGATTGAAGATGATGTCGTACTCACTATTAATGATATTGAACGCTGGGGCAGTCGTATTGCCGAGAGCATTGACGGAGGATATGTCGTTGCCGTATGTTCAATATCAATGAGCCTGATTTACTACAAAACTTTACTTGATAATCTTTATTGTGATATATCTTTTCCAGCCTGGAGGAAATCGCGTTCCGCTAGATGAGCAAACTGGCATCGATGTACTGGGCAATATTATTGAACCATCTGCGCTGTCCGTCAACAGCCAGTACTATGGAAATTATCATGGACACATGCACAATCTGATTGCTTTTAGTCATGATCCGGAGAACCGCTTCCTGGAGGGATACGGTGTGGTGGGCGAGTTCCAGACGGCCATGCGTGATCCAGCTTTCTATCGTCTGCACGCACAGGTCGATAATATGTTCCATCGCTACAAGCGCACACTGCAGCCGTACAATGCCAATCAGCTAGGATATGCCGGGGTACAGATCCAGTCATTCGGAGTTCAACTGAACCGTGCGAATGCGCCGGCCAATGTACTGCTGACGTACTGGCAAAGGTCGCAGATCGATTTGTCCACCGGACTTGACTTCGGACCGCAAGGTAATGTGTTTGCATCGTTCACGCATCTTCAGCACGCACCGTTCACTTATCGGCTGACTGTGAACAACACTGGAGCGGCTCGCCTTGGAACATGCCGTATTTTCATAGCTCCCAAGGTGGATGAGCGTAACACTCCGCTCACGATGGACGAGCAGCGCTTGCTGATGGTTGAGCTGGATAAGTTCCGTGTGAATTGTTAGTATACACTGGCGTTGAAATATCTTCTGTGTGTGTTCCATCCATAACTCAAACTTCTTCATCCGCAGTGACCCCTGGTTCAAACAATCTTGTTCGACGTTCGGAACAATCCAGTGTGACAATTCCGTACGAGAGAACGTTCCGTCCGATGGCTTTGTCGAATGTAAATGTGCCGGAAACAGAGCAATTCCGCTTCTGCAACTGTGGCTGGCCGCACCATTTGCTGATTCCGAAGGGAACCGCTGAGGGAACGCAGTTCGATCTGTTCGCTATGATCTCGAACTACGCCGACGATACGGTCAACCAAGAGTTTGATGAGTATGCTCGAATCACGAGGAATGGGGTTAACACAAAGTGTTTAATGTTGTGCGTTTATTACTTTCCCTTTAACAGGAATGTCAACTGCAATGATTCGCATTCGTTCTGTGGACTGCGTGATCAATTGTACCCGGATCGGCGTCACATGGGATATCCATTCGATCGTCGAATTCCAAGCGCTATACGATCGCTCAGTGAATTTACGCGTGCAAACACTAACATGAGCGCCATCCAGGTGCAGGTTCGTTTCACCAATACTGTGATCGCCAGAACCTGAATAGAGCACACAGATCAACTCACGCAAACGGCCAAACGGTGAAGGCTTTGGCGATAGTTTGCAAGAATACGACCACGCAATGGATGGATTTTGAAACATTAAACATGTATACCTACACCTATAACATAATAAAGTGTCGCAATTGAAATTTTACGTGCTGATTTTGTACATGTTTGAATGTAAAAGTAATTAAATTAAAAATGAATTTGTCGATAAAACACTAAGACAGATGTATATTTTTATCGACTAGTTTTCAATAATTACTAATTTAGTGTTATTACTTTGCAGCACACAATCTTTTCAGATATTGGACCTCACGTTAAAAAGAAGAAAAATCTTAAATCTTAAACCGATCATGATAATTGGCGGTCATTGAACCACGCCCGATCCAATCTAAACAACAAACCAAAAGCAAGTTCAAGGTTATTACTCTGAACTTGAGGGGTCATTACTCCGAACTTAAGAGGTTATTACCATACCATACCCGAAATAGCTGCGGTTTTGAATGTATTATCAGTTTTGCAAAAAATCACTACACTTGTGTGTTATCTATACGGCACGAAACATTTATGTAGAAGCACTTCTACCAGAAGTATAAATATAGGAAGGTTTTCGCTAGAATAAATTTAGTCCTACCCAAAGTTTCATTCGTGCGAATCGAGTTTAAACGATTTGAAAATCAAAACGTTAGCATGGCAACCTTGACGCAGAAGTTCCATGGCCTACTGCAGCATCCGCTCGAGCCACTGTTCCTGCCGAAGAACGATGGCACCTTATTCTACGAGCTTCCGGAGCGCTTTCTAACTTCTCGCTATCGTCCGATTGGCACCAATTTGGCGAATCGTTTCGGCCCCAACTCGACGGCATCGTCCCAAGTCAGCAGCGATACGGGCGTTCCGCCGACAGTGATTACCATCCGGGATCTGAAAGAACTGCCCGATTTGGGGTTTGCTACGTGGATCAGACGGCGTGATGCATTTTCGCTGTTCAACCCAGAGCATCGACAAGCGGCTGGGAAGCTGATTAATCTCTTCATGAAGCAACCCGACACCGACACGCTCGTCGATATGGCAGCGTACATCCGCGATCGTCTGAACGGACCACTGTTCCAGTATGCCCTCTCGGTGGCCCTGCTGCATCGTCCCGACACGAAGAAAGTTCCCGTGCCGTCCTGAAGGCTTTGGCGATAGTTTGCAAGAATACGACCACGCAATGGATGGATTTTGAAACATTAAACATGTATACCTACACCTATAACATAATAAAGTGTCGCAATTGAAATTTTACGTGCTGATTTTGTACATGTTTGAATGTAAAAGTAATTAAATTAAAAATGAATTTGTCGATAAAACACTAAGACAGATGTATATTTTTATCGACTAGTTTTCAATAATTACTAATTTAGTGTTATTACTTTGCAGCACACAATCTTTTCAGATATTGGACCTCACGTTAAAAAGAAGAAAAATCTTAAATCTTAAACCGATCATGATAATTGGCGGTCATTGAACCACGCCCGATCCAATCTAAACAACAAACCAAAAGCAAGTTCAAGGTTATTACTCTGAACTTGAGGGGTCATTACTCCGAACTTAAGAGGTTATTACCATACCATACCCGAAATAGCTGCGGTTTTGAATGTATTATCAGTTTTGCAAAAAATCACTACACTTGTGTGTTATCTATACGGCACGAAACATTTATGTAGAAGCACTTCTACCAGAAGTATAAATATAGGAAGGTTTTCGCTAGAATAAATTTAGTCCTACCCAAAGTTTCATTCGTGCGAATCGAGTTTAAACGATTTGAAAATCAAAACGTTAGCATGGCAACCTTGACGCAGAAGTTCCATGGCCTACTGCAGCATCCGCTCGAGCCACTGTTCCTGCCGAAGAACGATGGCACCTTATTCTACGAGCTTCCGGAGCGCTTTCTAACGTCTCGCTATCGTCCGATTGGCACCAATTTGGCGAATCGTTTCGGCCCCAACTCGACGGCATCGTCCCAAGTCAGCAGCGATACGGGCGTTCCGCCGACAGTGATTACCATCCGGGATCTGAAGGAGCTGCCCGATTTGGGGTTTGCTACGTGGATCAGACGGCGTGATGCATTCTCGCTGTTCAACCCGGAGCATCGACAAGCGGCTGGGAAGCTGATTAATCTCTTCATGAAGCAGCCCGACACCGACACGCTCGTCGATATGGCAGCGTACACTCGCGATCGTCTGAACGGACCACTGTTCCAGTATGCCCTCTCGGTGGCACTGCTGCATCGTCCCGACACGAAGAAAGTTCCCGTGCCGTCGATGTTGCATCTCTTCCCGGATCAGTTCATTGATCCGGCCACAAATCCGAAAATGATGGAAGAGGGGAGTATCGTGCAGGATGAGAACAGGGTACGTAGTGGGTACGCAGCCAGTTTTGCTCTCTGAGAAACATAAATTTCTCCTCCAGATGGCGATCGAGATGCCGCAAAACTATACCGCAACGAATGACGAACCCGAGCAGGCGATGGCGTTCTTTCGCGAGGATATCGGTGTGAATCTTCACCATTGGCACTGGCATCTCACCTATCCCGGGTCGGGCCCATCGAACGTCGTACAGAAGGACCGTCGCGGCGAGCTGTTCTACTACATGCACCAGCAGCTGCTCGCACGCTACCAAACGGATCGGTTCGCACAGGGGCTCGGACTGTTGGAACCACTGGACAATCTTCGTGGGGCTATCCGTGAACCGTACTATCCGAAACTCTTGCGCTCAGCCAATAATCGAACGTTCTGTGCGCGCTATCCTGCCATGACTCTGACCAATGTTTCACGCAGCGCTGATCGTTTGGATGTCAGTTTAGCCACTCTCGAAGCATCCATTGCTCGCGTTAAAGAGGCCATCGATGCTGGATTTGCTGTCAATGTATGTAGTAGGCGATGGCAATGCGGTTGCCAAACTCGTTACTAAGCGATTCCGATTTTTACAGACTGATGGCGGACGAGTACCATTAGATGACGCCAGGGGTATCGACGTGCTGGGCAACCTCGTAGAACGGTCGTCACTATCAATCAATCGAAGTGTTTACGGCGATGTACACAACAATGGCCATGTGCTGCTAGCATACATTCATGATCCACGAGGCATCTACCTGGAGTCGGCCGGAGTAATGGGTGGCATAGCAACCGCAATGCGCGATCCAGTATTCTATCGCTGGCATAAGTCGATAGACAACTTGTTCGCCCGACACAAGTTACGGCTGCCTCCATACACGATGGCCGAGCTGTCCAATGGGAACGTCACGCTGGAGGCATTCGACACCCAGCTGAACAGCTCGGGTGGTGCTGTGAACAATTTCGTGACATACTGGGAACGTTCGCAGGTGGACTTGGGTGCCGGACTGGACTTCGCACCGATGGGTAGCGCTTTCCTAAGCTTTACGCACTTGCAGTGTGCTCCATTCGTCTATCGATTGCGTATCAACTCCACCGCAAGCGGTAGCCGGCAGGATACGGTTCGCATTTTTCTCTTGCCCCGTCAGAACGAGCAGGGTCGTGCCCTATCGTTTGAAGAACGTCGTACGCTGGCAATCGAACTCGATAGTTTCCGTACAAACAGTGAGTTTAATCAAAAGCTTGAGCATCGTTTTGTTGTGCTCTTGGACTTGAGTAGAACATATGCTAACGCTTTCTCCCCTAATTTTTCAGTTCGCCCCGGTATCAACAATATCGTTCGACAGTCGAGCAGCTCGAACGTTACCATCCCGTACGAGCGAACCTTTGGCAACGTAGTGCAGGCAAATGCGGGCGACGCGCAATCGCGATTCTGTGGTTGCGGTTGGCCGGCGCATATGTTGCTTCCCA
>KZ068398.1:0-13940 GCA_002091845.1 Anopheles cracens | reverse complement strand
TTTTTGTTAAACTACACGGTGGATGAAGCTTGGAGTGTATAAATGTATAAAAAATTGTCCTTTTGGGCTTTGTCTTTTGGGTAATGGAAGAACCGCTTTAATGGAAAATCTTATGCACACGTGTTGAGGCGGTCCGACGGTTCAGAGGCAGCGGTTTGGACCTTCAAACGACAAGTTCGGTATAAAGATCCCATTTAGACTAATCCTTCCTAGTGAATGTACGGTTAGGGCATAGAGGAGGGCTTCAAAATAGCAGACAAATCACAGACGAGGAGCACCCATCCTGATGCAAGCTTCCTTTTTTACCAAAACGTATTCGAAAAGCTTTCTATTGCGTGTTCTATATGATACGTTCCAAAGCAATTTTAGGCAGGGCTCTATCAGCCGTCGAACAAGACATCGAACAAGACAAACACGGATCAAAGCCAAGTAATCATATGGATGTGCTCCGTCAGACAGCATCAGACGTGCCAGACAAACATCGAACGAGACAGTTTAATTTTGTCTGGCGAGCCTGATGCACACCTTGAAGCTGTATACACCTTGCGGTTGCATCCTATCAATTGCCAGGAGGCGGCTATTGGCGGCTGTTTATGTGTTTGTATGTTAACATTCGTAAATTTTGAATAGCTTTTGGTGGTTACTATGACACAGTGTATATAAAATAATATTGAAATTAAAAGCAAACAACAGAAAACAGTATTGATCTGATAGTTCCGCACGACTGATGATAGAGCACCCTTCGAACAGTGTCGTGTTTGTCGTGTTTGCCCGACGCATCATAGCCCTGCCTTAGAGTATTTCCTTCACTGGATTGTAATGAAATGCTTTGAAGATTTTTCTATGTACACTATGATCTCTTGTACCACTTTTTCCGTTGGTTTGCTTGGATCCATTATTGAATTATACGATTCCTGGTCTTTTGGCAAACTTTGCAAGCTCCCAGATTCTATATTCAAAGTATTTTTTACGCCGATTTTCGTGTGGGAAAGTTATAAACGGAAGAATTTAAATTTATCTTTGAATGTGGCTTATCGTACTAATTGGAACAGATTATACACGGTAACCGAGCTATGATTACTAGGCTTAAGATAGAGGATACGCCCAGAACATGAAAAACCTATTATAATTTATGTACTTAGATTTGATGGACTTTTTGTTATAAATTGTTGTTATTCATGTGCTATCGTTTATGATACAATTGGTGTCTTTACAATTATTAAGATATAAGATTCAAGTATATCGTTGAGATGTAAACCACAGATTGATAAGTGCCATTGGCTCGACTCTACCTCACCACCAAGATGAGCAAAATGGTTATCCATGTGTCAGTGGCTACGTTGAGGAATAGCGACAACTCCAAGACATTATAACCATGCTTCAATGCGTTTCAATTTCTCTACCTCGCTGCCGACGGGAGCGGTTTACAGCGAAAAATGATCAGCCCACCACAATGAGCTTAATATAATGGCAACGTTGGCGGTGGGACTTTAACCCAAACCAGCGGGGATGTAAAATAAACCTACCGTAACAATCGTTCGCGGGAGTAATTATAATACGGCAGCGGTACGGTTGATCGCTACCAGTAACGAATACCTGGCGGGCGTTTTGCTTCAATGGTTTTCCCAGCCAGCGGAAGGAACACAGCCGAACCCAGCCAGTTCCGTGTTTTGCTTGTGCCCAAAAGCAATCAGAAACATTTGACCTCATCGACGCGGAAAGTAAACAGCAATTTCGCTGTTTTTCGACCGACCATGAAAAGTTGTACGTTTTCGTGCTTTCAACCAGCAAAGCACGAATCCCGACTAGGAGGCAGACGAATTATTTATACTTTCAAGCGCGGACGTAGTTCACAAGCAGTTTTACCTTAACGTGTGCGTAATTTAACGAAAACATTGGAAAGCTTGGTTTTCGGTTTTAGAAAACAGGAACCGAAGGAAAAACTAACTTTTTCAATTAAAGTATAGTTTATAAACTATGACTTTGCTATAGGAGAATGGTATAAATGCAGTAGAAATAGTAGCCGGCCCGACGATTTGATGGTTGTGGTGTCGAACTTCACACGACAGGAACGGGACCAAATCCCTTCCGAATCCGGATCCACCCAAGACCTGTAGATGCTATAGTACAAACAAAGAAGAAAAATGCTTCCTGAATAACATGTAGGATGTACTGAGCTATTCCGATTCTCTGTAAATTTCGTACCACGTAGGATAGAAACAATTTATCGCTGATGACTTCCTCGCAACATCAATCAAACGTTGTCATGCTTTCGCTTCCGGTACAACGTCGCCGTGCATCTGCTGGATATGCAATTAATAAAGCTTTATTTGGTGCTTGCATCCGGACCAATTGATGCATGGCGTTTGACACCGGTGTCACAGTAAATGGTTCAATGAGCGACCTGTCCATTCACTTCTGCCACTAAAGCGAGAACACACTGCTCGTTTGATTCATGGCTTCCGTAGCGCTGGAGGAACAACACAGTTGAGGGCGTTGCACGACTTCCTGGTACATTTTGCATTACACCATCGAAGGAACTGCTTTGTTGATGAGAGGCTGACAGACTGACGAATATATTATTATTTGGAATTTATGTTCCAACCAAAATATTTGTTTTCAGGGAATAGTGTTGTACTAAGTTTAGAAAAAAAATTCTATTCAAACAACAAATCAAGAGCAATTAGTCGTCATTCAACGAGAATTACCGCTCCACAAGCTAAGCTTTCGCAGCAACTGCATGATTCACGCAAATGTCTCGTGTTTTCAAAACACTGCCATTACGAGAAGCTTCCAATCATTACGGATACAGGTTAAAAGATCCCGCATACCCCGCACTCCAACCCCTCCCAACCCCACCAGCACCGGGCCGTGTGAGGTGTGTATGTGTGCGTGGGCAAATCTCGGCACGGAGGAAAGTTTTCACATAGTGTCTTAATCTGCCTATCGATGCTAACAACTTTTTCCAACTTCCAAAACCGCTACCGTAGCCGCAAAGTTTCGATGCGTATCTTCTGCCACCGTCGCATGCCGGATCGGGATCGCCAGAACCCGGGACCCACAAGCGCCCCACATAAGCCCGCTCACGTGAAGTGAACAATAATTTGCAAAGTTACGCTTTCGGAGGGGTGGGGGGCTGGGGGGGATTTTAAAACATTTATGTAGCCCCGTGTGCGCGTGTTGCGGTTGCGTAAAGTCATGCAGGACGGGTCGGTTCGGGTTAAGTTGAGCTGTAATGAAGGTCCTGCAACCAATAAAGCATGCAAGGGATGGCACATAAACCTGATTAAAAATGTGTGTTTGAACAGCGTTCATCAACGGTGTTTACATTCAATCGGAGGAAAATGGGCGGCGATGACGATTTGTTTGCACAAATTTTACGCTGTTTGCTCGTAGTTAATTGTTTGCATGAAACAAGACGACGCGCGTTTGCTGGAACAGCAGCACGTCGCACCCATCCAGCCGTTTCCCGGTGGTACGGCAGTGTTTACCGTCACTTTTGAAATGTATCAATAAATCCAACGGAGCCCATCCCTGCCGGGACCATACACGTAAATAACATGTAGCCAATTGCAATCAATTTGCACCGTGCGCCTCGCCATAAAGTGTGGCTTATCTTGCCACCGGTTCCGATACACAAGCACACGCAACATCATTTGCATAGGATGGAGATAATCCTCTTTTCCCTCTTGCGATGTACGGCACGTGCATAATAAATTTCGGTTCGGAATCATTCGGCCCCAATATTTTATCACTCTTCAATCTTTTTAATTACCCGGGTGGATCGAGTTGAAATGGTGCAAAAATTTGTTTCCCTAGGAAGCGACATCGCTTCGTTTTTATTTGCTTGCCGGATTAAGCTGTCTGGAGATGGTTTACTATCGCCGTACTTTGGTGCGCCCACCGACGCAGTGTCGATCAGAGCCATCGGTGGGAGCAGATTTTATTGTGGGATGAAAGTTAATTACTCCGCATGCAAGCGCCCCACATAAGCCCGCTCACGTGAAGTGAACAATAATTTGCAAAGTTACGCTTTCGGAGGGGTGGGGGGCTGGGGGGGATTTTAAAACATTTATGTAGCCCCGTGTGCGCGTGTTGCGGTTGCGTAAAGTCATGCAGGACGGGTCGGTTCGGGTTAAGTTGAGCTGTAATGAAGGTCCTGCAACCATTATATAAAACTAGCATTCAATAGACATTATTAATATAAGCTTATTTTGACAACTGTTTGCAATGATATTTAGCCACTCGATAAAAAACTAGCAGCTATTCTAAGTTAATCGGAATAAAATACGATTCCGCCAATTTACTAGCATAATAAAATAGTTTACAAATGACGTTCAACTCTTATCTACCTTTTGTAACGTAACGTATCTGAGACTAGAGAACAAAACACAATCGTAAACTGTTCTGAAGAGGGTTACTGGTGCAGTTACAATGGAATAGGTAAGGTACAATATGCTTCCACGAAGGCCACAGAAGGAAAGAGCAACATGTTTCGTTCTGACAAAAGATTTTATGCAAAGACAATTTTGCGTTGCCTTTACGAAGCAAGCAGAAATATGAACAAAAGTTTGTATTTTGAGCTTGCTGCCTTTAAAGGATGGCATCATTTACTTTTGTTGTATCCATAGCAGAAAAGCAGATGAGCAGAAAAGTTAATATGAGTCATTCATTTCAGCAAAATGTAAAGGTGTGTTAAATTAATTTGGAAGCAATTATCTTCTTATTGAAAAATCGCCATTGATATTGCACTATCCAAAACAAACAATTAACGGTTTAACATATTTTTGTGTGCAATGTTTAAATGTACTACACATTCTATTCAAACAACAAATCAAGAGCAATTAGTCGTCATTCAACGAGAATTACCGCTCCACAAGCTAAGCTTTCGCAGCAACTGCATGATTCACGCAAATGTCTCGTGTTTTCAAAACACTGCCATTACGAGAAGCTTCCAATCATTACGGATACAGGTTAAAAGATCCCGCATACCCCGCACTCCAACCCCTCCCAACCCCACCAGCACCGGGCCGTGTGAGGTGTGTATGTGTGCGTGGGCAAATCTCGGCACGGAGGAAAGTTTTCACATAGTGTCTTAATCTGCCTATCGATGCTAACAACTTTTTCCAACTTCCAAAACCGCTACCGTAGCCGCAAAGTTTCGATGCGTATCTTCTGCCACCGTCGCATGCCGGATCGGGATCGCCAGAACCCGGGACCCACAAGCGCCCCACATAAGCCCGCTCACGTGAAGTGAACAATAATTTGCAAAGTTACGCTTTCGGAGGGGTGGGGGGCTGGGGGGGACTTCAACTGAGACACATAACAACACACATAACTTAAATCTATATATTTCAATAATTTAATAATAGATAAATAAGTAAAATCATAAAGAAACTATTGTTAATAATAAATATACTTAATCGAACTGCTTATTCAACAAGGCAGGTACAATAATAATTAATTCAATAAGTGTAATAGTTTTATATAAAACTAGCATTCAATAGACATTATTAATATAAGCTTATTTTGACAACTGTTTGCAATGATATTTAGCCACTCGATGGAGCGAACAATTCCACGGAGCGTTTAATTGGAACGGTGACGGTGCCTTACGGGGAAAGTGTGGCGGATTGTACTGTTTATTGAACTCACCTTTTTATTGTATCCGTTTCCACACGACTTTTTTATGAAGTTTTCGTTTTGAATTCAATTTACAAAATCAATTTAAACCTCCATATTATATAAAAGAGATTACTTGTCAGTAGTAATATGCAACAGTGTTGTATTTCCGTAACATTTCAACACTGATCGTCTTCAACACTTGCCGCAACATACATACCTGTTTTTGATAATAAACCGAAAGCTTCTACCTCTACAAGAAGCAACTGACGTTTTACTAAGTTGTAGTAAATGAAATCGCCATTCGCCAAGAACGAAAATGCACCACCTGAATAGGTGTAATATCCATTGATATAGGTATATATTTGAAAGATTTTTCAATATCTGATTACCTCCTCCATTCAATACAGGAATACAGGAATCTGATTTCCCAAACAAGTATCTTTAAGTATTTTGTAGCACATGTTTTGCTTTCAATCTGTTTTGTCATAATGGTCATCCACCAACACCATTGCGCATCCAACATGCGGAAGATGTATAAAAACATAGCTATCGCACACAACATTTGTCTTGTATAACATATAATTCGTAAACGTATCATTGCGTCAATAACCTTTAAAAACTCATCAAATGCAAGAGAATGCATAAAAAATAGTAAAATTGCACAAAAAGTCCATGTCTAAATTTATCCCTCAGATTTTTCTCTATTTCTGTTTTCACACTGTTTTTTTATTTACGCATAATTTAACTTATATACTAAAAGAAACGTAGCGATTACTTATCATGAGTGAAATGCAATAACGTAGATTGTAGCGTAATATACTAAACTAAGTTAAATAATAAATCCATATAGTAACAAATGTACGAGGCTTAGCTTAATGCCAAAATTGACGTTTTATTAGTAGATTCGATCGCAGCGATCAACGCTAATTGTCAAAGGGAGTTCAATGAGAAACGCTGAGCACGGGCGAATTGAGCCGCGTCACGCTTCGACGCGACTAAAGTAATCTTACAGCGAACGTAAAGATAATCGCATCTCCGTACCGAAATGCCGCCGGAACCTATACTCAGCGGTGCCATCCAATGTTAATCAGAATGCCTCAGAATATGTCCCATTCGTGGGACGAAATAATGAGTCCTGCGCGGTTGAAGTGATTACTGCGCCACTACCCGGGAACAGCGTCGCACCACCGCTCGCCACGTCGTAATGGCTGTCTATTTCGCTTTCACAATGAGCGAAAACAACTGAACCAAAGGCATTATCTATGCCTTCCTGCACAACCGCCATTTGACGCCGCATGAATATTGATGAGCGCTTCGGACTATTATTTTGGCCTGCCCGCCAGCAGCGGCAAGAACAAAAAGCGTAGAAGCCATAAGCAATCGTTCTGCTTATCATGCATTATCGTGTCTCCGGGCGGATGGGACGTTCTGTGCGAGCAAGAATTTTGCTGCCCGTCCGGGAGATGAAAGGTGGGTCTCGTGTCACTCTGCTCTGGTGTAGCCGCACACGCTATTTTTACCTTGACATTGCCATTTTTTTTAAATTGGATGAAAGTGGAAGAAAATTCGATTGCATATAAATAAAGGCACCCACCCTCCCACTCGGGGCGGGCACCCCCATGAACACTTCGGGGGCATATTGTGTACGAATTTAATAAAATGGCTTGAACATAAAATTTCGTCGCATGAGCCCTGAGCAGCGCATATATGATTATGATGTTCACGATATACAGCAGATAACGTTGTCACATTATCGTATCGCTTAAACGAGATTCATGTGTATGTTTTAATTTGCTTCGAGTAAAATACCTTGACTTGTCTGTATTGATGACGGCGTCGATCTTCACATGACGATGTTGATACCAAATCTTAGCCGGATTGCTAAGCTTCTAAGAAATTGTTATGTCGAATATGTGATTTTTAATGGGAACTTTAAAAAAGAATTAAATCGGGCCTGTCAAAGCAGATTTTGGAATTTTTCTTCTTTGCTGACATGAATGATAACTTGTCATTTACATGTCTTATTTAAACCAGCATAGGCATTGTGTTTCCAATACTTAATATATCCATTCAATCCCTTTTCATCATAGACACCAACTGTTTTACCTACTAGATGTAAACTAGTACTGCATAAATACCAATTAAAATGATTATTGTTGCCACGGCAACAGGACTTTCTTTCACGCAGTGTTTTAATTCAAAACATCAAGACATTCTTTGCACACTATTTACTTGTCGCTAAAAAAACACGTCTTTTTTCTCTGCGTGTTTGTTATCGAATCCTTGCTGCAATTATCAACAAAATTAGTTCCATATTTTCACAAAACTGGTGGTTTGCAACATTTTGCATTTTGTATCGTAAAGCCGAGTCCTTTCCTTTTTCTAAGACCTTTCTAATTTTGTAATTACTCTTCACCATTTCAAATGTTCTACGGATCGGATTTATGAAACGATCAGAAGAGTGATTTTTTTATTTAGTTTTGTGTGATATGTTAATAAAAATTGAGAAAAAGAACAAATGCCTGCACAAATACGAATAAACTACTCATATGATAATAGTACCTTTCCTGTCAGCCTGTGTGAGATGGAACCTTATTGCTGGGATTAACAATCATGGCCATCTTCAATGATAAAATTGTAATCATCTTAGTGGGAAAGTTTTTGGGGATGGAGAAACATAATACAATCAATAAGTTCTACGCTTTGAAGATAAATAGATTTTTTAAGCTTATTTTTTTTAAAGGAAAAACAGGGTGGCTGGCTTGGAAAGAAAGTTAAAAATCGTTTTTAAGCTTGAATTCAGAAGCTCCGGAAGAGCAGCCTGCTGCACTACGATGATAGCATTTAAGATTTATTTTAAGTTTATTCATTGTTAATGATTTACAACCATACTCTGTCTGAATCGCGTTACATGCAAAGCATAGCGCCTGTCTTCATCCATTCGTAGAAAAGCGAACTTGTGTTAAACACGAGTAAAGAGTTTCCGATTGCTGATTAGGAATACATGTTCACTCTATTTCGTAATGCAGAGTAAATATATCAAATATCTATGAGACCAAGAGAAAAAACAAACCAAAACAAGGGGCTTTCTTTAAGCCTAAAAGCACAGTTTTTACTTTTTTATGATTTTTCTGACTCCGATTATGTGTATGTGATTATGTGTCCGGTCAGTTTAACCACCGATGTTGGATGTTTCTGACTTTTGTAATGAAAACAAAAAGAACCCTTAACTGTATTGTATTCCCATACTGATACACTCGTGCAATATATTTTTATAGTTTTATTTTTACTGATTTTTTCTCAGATTATCCTACTTCTAGTCTTATTTATCAGGATATGACTGACGAATAGCCGGGTTCTTTTCACTTTTTCAAAAACCAAAAATATTTCGATTGTTGTCAAAATTGATACTGCCTAAATCAGAAAAGTATATTTTACTTATCACTATTCTGCTTTCGGTAGAGGCTATTTGGACAATTATGAAAATAAAAAAAAAACATAAACACAATTTGCCGTTCATATAAACAGTGAAATAGTCTAAGGTCAAATTAACAAAAAAATATA
Source organism: Anopheles cracens (assembly GCA_002091845.1). Classification (NCBI taxonomy): domain Eukaryota; kingdom Metazoa; phylum Arthropoda; class Insecta; order Diptera; family Culicidae; genus Anopheles; species Anopheles cracens. The sequence continues at coordinate 4,751 of KZ068398.1, read as the reverse complement.
TTGTGAAAGTGTATAAGTGAATAGCCCTTGAACCGTTGAGAGATAGAATCAAACTTATTGAATAATGAAAATCTGCGGACAAAATGACCGCATGCAGAACAAATAGGAATAGCACAGAACCTTACTATTATAGTGTTAAGCATGGTCTACAAACAGTTTACGTTCTAAGGTATGTATTGTTGCCCAACAAACACTCACTTCTTAGAGCAGAAATCTTCTGCTCAGCTAGAAAAGAAACGAGAAAAAACATCTACATAAAGGTAAACATGTTGTTTTTGTGTCGCTTTACTTGACCGTTTCCTTTTTCGTGGAAGGTGAATCTGTTTTAATCCTTCCAGACCTTTTTTTACAATTTCCTCTACAACAAAAGATCAAAGCTAAGAACTTAAATAGTATCTGCATTCATGGAAAGCAGGGGTGATGGTTATTTAGTAGTTAAATCAGTTTCTCCAGCGTGGGGTCTTCAGCGAATACAGTACCATAACCTCCCACGGCATGTTCTGCAACCGGCACAAGCTTACCATCAGCCTCTTTCAATCTCCCATATGAAAGGCCGTACTAAATGCTCTCAGTGAAAGGAGTTTCGAAGAATTCATCCAGCTGAAAATTAATATGCCAATCCAATTCCATCTTCCAGTTCGAGGAAACCGACAGCGTCAAAACTGGTGCGGCGGTATCGGCAGGCGCCAAGCTGCCAATGAGAGAGATTAGAGGGGCAATCGGATTTTTGCGTCAATGTTGCTTTTGATCTTTTGAGTATTGTGTTGCGTGAAATTTTACACGCTGTCTGAATCGCGTTACATGCAAAGCATAGCGCCTGTCTTCATCCATTCGTAGAAAAGCGAACTTGTGTTAAACACGAGTGCTGATTAGGAATACATGTTCCGATTGCTGATTAGGAATACATGTTCACTCTATTTCGTAATGCAGAGTAAATATATCAAATATCTATGAGACCAAGAGAAAAAACAAACCAAAACAAGGGGCTTTCTTTAAGCCTAAAAGCACAGTTTTTACTTTTTTATGATTTTTCTGACTCCGATTATGTGTATGTGATTATGTGTCCGGTCAGTTTAACCACCGATGTTGGATGTTTCTGACTTTTGTAATGAAAACAAAAAGAACCCTTAACTGTATTGTATTCCCATACTGATACACTCGTGCAATATATTTTTATAGTTTTATTTTTACTGATTTTTTCTCAGATTATCCTACTTCTAGTCTTATTTATCAGGATATGACTGACGAATAGCCGGGTTCTTTTCACTTTTTCAAAAACCAAAAATATTTCGATTGTTGTCAAAATTGATACTGCCTAAATCAGAAAAGTATATTTTACTTATCACTATTCTGCTTTCGGTAGAGGCTATTTGGACAATTATGAAAATAAAAAAAAAACATAAACACAATTTGCCGTTCATATAAACAGTGAAATAGTCTAAGGTCAAATTAACAAAAAAATATATTGTGAAAGTGTATAAGTGAATAGCCCTTGAACCGTTGAGAGATCGAATCAAACTTATTGAATAATGAAAATCTGCGGACAAAATGACCGCATGCAGAACAAATAGGAATAGCACAGAACCTTACTATTATAGTGTTAAGCATGGTCTACAAACAGTTTACGTTCTAAGGTATGTATTGTTGCCCAACAAACACTCAGTTATTAGAGCAGAAATTCTCTGCTCAGCTAGAAAAGAAACGGGAAAAAACATATACATAAAGGTAAACATGTTGTTTTTGTGTCGCTTTACTTGACCGTTTCCTTTTTCGTGGAAGGTGAATCTGTTTTAATCCAACAGCTTGGACAGTAATTTGCGTAGGATATGTAGCTCCCAAGTGATTCAAATATCTTGTCGAATATTAAAACCAAACAAATTAAGAGTAACCTAGGCTACCGAATGAAAATAGCTTCCGAGAAAAGGCAACATTTTAAATTTTACCGCCATAATCTTGTGTTTTTTTTGCCTATCGCAAACAGAAAGGTCACAGCATGGCCCACCAGCAGTGTCCTTATACTACCGATCCCAAACAAAACCGAAACCTCCCTCTATGCAAATGGTTGCCGAAGCTTTGCCTACCTTATGCCAAATAATCAAAAGCTCGCCAAAGTGGGCAAGCATATGTTGCAGGGTGTAGCTAGGTCCGACGGAACGCCTGGGGCCTACCGGGTATTTTATTGATTCCGTCGCTCCGTCGACAGCTTCACTCCGGAACGCATGCTTTTGGGACGCATTTTCGCTGAGATAATGATTTTATCACGTGATTATCGCAACTGTTGTCACACATGGCACCGAAAGCGGGGAACATTCTATCCGTTGACGCAAGTTTAATTCGATCGAATCGGTGCGTCAATGAACGATGCAATTGTCGGTGGCGAATCAGCCGGATCGAATTGATGAGGTAATTACGCTAAATGAGTTGAGGCGATAAAAAATCACGGTGAGGTGCTCTGTATTGGTGTTGGCTCATCTCATTAGACGTTGCTTGCGGGATTCACGTTGCTACACGCAAGCAAACAACAAACGAATGCTCAACACGTTCGTGTTGGTTGACGTTCGAATCGAATTCGTTCTGTCGAATTATGAAACGATTAAAAAACCATCCATATTTGTATAATCCAATGGCAGAAAGCAAAACCGAATAAAAAACATAATACTCACGGAAGTACTGAATGGAAATGTTATTGATTTCCGACCGGCACTACCTTTGTCATGATTCATAGGCACTGTTCCGCATTGATGCGATCCAATCAAAAATTCACCTTCCTGCCGAAACCGAAGTGCACGGTCCAGAACATCTTCAGTCGGGCGCATCGGAAATCAAGATGCTTGATTGTGGAAAGGTTAACGGCTCCAGCCGGACAGGGGCTTTCTTTTCCGATGCTCCCCCATTGCGCCGTAAAAAAAAGGCAAACAAAAAAGGTACCACCAGCTGTAAACCGATTTTCCGTTGTTTGATCGGAAGGCTGCCGGCAGCATTTGACAGGGGCAGGGACCTGGAAAATCTGAGCGCTTCGTGTAGCAAGGCTTTGATTCGTTTAATTTCTCGCATGCCCCTCGGTTGTGGGAAAGTTTTATTTTTACGCTGGTTAAACACGCCTACGGCTATAAAACGTAGAATCGAATCTTTGTGTTTGAGGCACATCTTTGCTGGCAAACAATGCCCTAAGTGTTTTGCATTATTTTACTCACTCCCCTCCCTCTTAGTTGATGTACTCCGTCCAGGAAAATGGGTCCCATATATTAGCTTTCGCTCCGTGTTTCGACTAGACAGTAGACGAAGCGTCTCCACTTAACTGCAATCGATGCCAAACAACAACAACAACGCCATTTTTATTTGCACACCCCGTCCGCCCAACAGCCCGGCATGCACACGGCTAAAGGGCGCAGGGCAAATGGAAGACTTATCTCGCCCGCTCTAAGCAAGGGCTCAGACGCTTTTGTTTGGCACGAGCATTACACATTCGAGTGCTCCGGGTGTGTTGCCGGCGCGCTGCACGAGCCTCATGACGCAGCACAATTTCGCACGATCTCGGCAACAACAGGCCTACAAAGAAGCGCTACTCCGTGGCTACATCTCAGCAGGTGCTCGGCAGTATAAAGGATGAAGGGATTTTCAATCCTTTCAATCCTTCCGCCAACCCTCCACACCGGCAAGGAATGTACTTATGTAAGCAAATTCCCGGGCGCAATAAATACTCAAAGCCCATCGAAGACGTACATGCCTCGGCGGGCCCACCAACGGACAGCCCCCGACAGGGCCAGCAGCACCGGGATAACAGAAGCGTCATCAAGTATGTTGACGGTTTTCCACGAACGGCCGGCGATCGTGTTCGAATTTTGCGAAAGGTTCACCGGTTGTGTAAACTTTGGCTAAAAACTATGCAGCAAGTTTCGTACTTATTTGCCCTCCCCGAGAACCTGTTACATAAATCGAACGCTCGATGCCGGCCCGTCAGTTGATACTTCTCATCATTTGAAATTCTACTTATCGCCGGCCGGTCTACGGCAACGAGTGGCCTTTCTGCGGGGTTTCGTAACTAGCGTAAGTTTCCGTGTTCGGTCGCACAAAAAGGGACACTGGGTAGAAAATGTGTGCCCGGGAATTTGGGTCAACGTCAAGACCCGTACCGGCGGGGGATGTAAGTGCGCCGAAATTCCTGATAGGCCGGAACAGGACGAACTGCTCTCCCCCCACAAGCCAAGATGAAACCGGGGATAAAATATTAGGAGCAAATTTGTCCGCCCTCGCTGCACTTGACAAAGGCATTTACACGGGAAAAGGGCAACCGGCTTCGGGGCCGAAGAAAGCAGCGAACTTGGGTCTGAGTTACAGCGACCGGGCTGGCGTAAAGCCCCACAAACAAACACACCCACCCGAGCGCGCGCGCGCGCGGATAAAAAGGAATTTGCGAGAAAACCCCGAAAAGGTACCGACGGGGCCAACCCTTACGATGCAGCTATCTAAATTAGAATTTCGGGTGGATCAAAATCCGTCAATTTTGTATTCATTACACATGCATGGAATCTACCGTGCGAGCAGTCTCTTACGAGATAAGGGCCACGATAAAGCTTCGAGCGCGCGGGGGATCGGATCGTTTCGACCGGCGCTTTGCCTGGCACTTCTTTCCCCATGCAAACGTCAAATACGTAGCTGTGCGCTTATCGCCTTTCTTTGACAACGAAGGAAGAGAGAGAAAGCGAGATTGGGCACGTGAACGTTGTATTGGACGGGAGGTTCATGGGCAT